>BPLR01002803.1:0-54058 GCA_021605095.1 Caerostris extrusa
GGAAAACAACGTGCGACGCGCCAGCAGCAAAGTGGATTTCCTTGACGACCAGGTAAGACTCTTAGGTTCTTGCCCAGTATGCAACATCCATTATGGTAATTTCTCTAGTAATGTTCATTTAAATTCTAAAAATCTAAGCAACTCAAAACGGGCAAGTGATTGCGTTAACGACGGATTTCAGTACCGAACAAAAGGAACACGGCGAAATCTGTTATTCTTAATTCCACTGCCATACCTATTTCTCAAAATAAATTTTCCAATCTGCAAAATATTCCTTCTGATGACGATAATATCACCCCTATTATTACTAAAATTCCACCTGTTATGGTGCGACAAAGGACGACCTTAAAAAACAATTAAAGCTTATCAATGATCCTTTCCCGGATACTGAAATTACCCTTACCGGAGAACTGTTAAAAATCTTTCCCAAAGACTCAGATGAGCATAGACATATTACAGCTTTTCTCAATAAAAACAAAAGGGATTATTTCATCATTACTCCCAAAAATGAAAGGCCTATTAAGGCGGTCATTAAGGGACTTCCTAAAAATACTAATGTGCCTGAAATTGAAGAAGCTCTTACAGAATTAAATTATAACGAATGCAAAGTCACGCAACTCACAATTTGAAAACTAAAGCTGCGATAGCAGTTTGGCAGGTCATTTCTCTCTCGCTCTAAATACAGCGAAAACATTTTTTGAACTATCTAAACTCCTATACTTGTCCATCAAAGTTGAAAAATTGAACCGCAGGCCTGGCACGACTCAATGCTATAATTTCAATCATTTCCATCACAGTTCTGCAAACTGTCATAGAACTCCGAGATGCTTAAAGTGTGGTAAAGCCCATATTACTAAAGATTGCAGTATCACTAACAGGTTGGAGAATCCCACTTGTATTAACTGCGGTCAATCAGGACATCTCGCCGCGTGGCGCCGATGCCGTAAATTTCGAAACCCAGAATCCCACCACAAAATCCTGCCAATTCCGTAATTCCGTTCCTATCCGCAATATCACCCTAACCTATCTTTTCGCCCGCATAGTCTCCGGTAATATCTCACCCCCAACAGGCTTCTGCTCAAACTACTAATCTTCCTCAAGTTAATCCGCTAAATGATTCGTACAGCACTGAAATTATTCAACTCCTATACATTCTAAAAGAATTTGCTAATCTTTTCAATAAAGAAAATATCCGTGTGTTAAATAATGGGCTTAAAAACGCACAAAATAATGACGAAAAATTCACCATATTGATTAATGGATTTTCCAAATTTTTTATTAATAATAATTAATGTCTGTTCCATTTGCCGGACTAAAAATATGTTATTGGAACTCCAACAGTATTATTTCTAAACTCACTGAATTTTACACCTTCATTTCCTCTTATGAACCAGATATTGTTCTCCTCCAAGAAATTTTATCAAACCCTCTCAAAATATTTTTCTCGCGAACTGCAATTTTTACAGAAACGACGGACCTCAAAACCCTGTCTCTGGCGGAACCGCAATACTCATCAAAAATTACATTCCTCACGTCGAAATTTCTACCCCTGACTAACATCAAAGCCACCGTCGTCGCTGAAAACTTTTTCAAATCTCGCTCCAACTACTATCGCTTCCATTTATGTACCTTGCAGAATCACTAAAAATGCTTTAATCTCTGATCTAACCACTCTACTCACTATTATTACTAGCTCTATTCTATGCGGTGATTTTAATGCTCATCATGTTAACTGGGGCTGTAATTATAATAATTTTACTGGTTCTTTTCTTAAAAACTTCTCAATTAGTACAGATTATGAAATAATTGCTCCACCCACCCCCTACTAGATTTGGTTTTAACTCTTTTCCACAAATGACCTTACAATTCTCAATAATTTTCCCTATAATTATAATATTACTCCCCTTCCCGATTTCACTTCCATTCTTCTAACTTTCAATATCACCTCTACGACTCTTAAAATCTCTCATAAAGTTACTACTAACTGGAATCTGCTCCAATCTAAACTCACTGAAACTTCCCCACTTCAACCCTCTGATATTAATAATAATCTAGACATAGATAATGAAATCTCTAATTTAACTAGCACTATTCTTTCAGCATATAAGTCTGCTTCTAAACCCATTCATAATAAGAATTCCTACTTTTTTCCTCCCTATATTAAAAACCTTATAACATATCGCAATCGTACTAGAAAAAACTGGCAAACATATAGAGATCTCTCTTCTAAATATCTTTTCAATAGAGCGCAATCCGTCCTATGTAAAGAGATCAAAAAGTTTAATCAATCTGCCTGGGCCCCCGAACTAGCCGCTCTAAATACTCATGATTCATCTCTTTGGAAAACCGCAAAAAGGTATAAAAGTAAAAGATCCCGAATTCCTGCACTAACCACTCCCGCTATCATCGCTTTCACTAACTCACAAAAGGCTGAAATGCTCGCAGACTCGTATCGAGAACAGTTCTCGGGAAACAATCTATCCGACCCGGAAACTGAATAGACTAGAATTCTGCCTATCTTAAAACCTGGTAAAGATCCAACTAATCCTACCAACTACCGTCCTATCTCGCTTCTTTCTGCCCTTGGTAAACTCTCAGAAAAATTATTCTTGATAAATTCCTTGATTTCACCGTTTCTAATAATATCATTTCTCCACACCAATTTGGGTTTCAGAAAAACTTATCCACCACCCACCAACTTTTAAGAGTCACCGAAATAATCACCCAGGTTTTTCTACAAAAAGTTCCACAGGCATCATCTTTCTTGATATCGCCAAAGCCTTCGACAGGGTTTTTGTTAATGGTCTAACTTTTTTAAACTCATTTATTATGACTTCCCTCCTCATTTAATCCACCTAATCAGTTCCTTTCTCACTAATCGTTCTTTCGCAGTCTCTGTCAATAACTCCGATTCCTCCCTTAGACCCATGTCAGCTGGAATCCCTCAAGGCTCTGTCCTTGCTCCGCATCTCTATACACTCTTCATGAATGATATTCCACAAACATCTAACACTACACTTAGTCTTTATGCTGATGACACAGCTATCATTTCACAACACCGCAACACTAATTTTCTCGTCAAGTACCTTCAAAATTATATTCATCTTCTTGAGTGCTGGCTTACTAAATGGAAAATCAAATGAAATGTTAATAAGACTGAAGCGGTCTTTTTCTCACAGAAACGCATTCCTTCTCAAACTATATCTATCTACGGAGAGAATGTTATCTGGTCAAAACAAGCTAAATATCTCGGTGTTATTCTAGATAAAAATCTCACCTATCTTCCACACATTACACACATCCGCGATAAGTTCAATAAACTCATTCATATCCTCTATCCTTTAATTTGCCGTAACTCTCCAACCACCATAGACATTAAACTTCTTCTTTATAAAACTTACATGAGGCTTACAATAACATATGCTAGCCCGGTTTGGAGATCCGCTGTTAAGACCAATATTAATATTATTTGCCGCCTGCAAAATAAAATTCTTCGAATGATCATTAATGCCCCCTGGTTTTTCCGTAAGAGTGATATCCACCCTTCTCTCAAATTGCAAACAATCCCTCAATTTATTCAAAAACTTGCTCATAACTTTTACTCAGAATGTTCCTAATATTCAAAACGATTTAATCAAAAGGCTCCCAGATTATGACATCCAAAACCCCAAAAATGCTAAACGTCCTCGAACCTCTCTCATAATTGATTCCACTTCCCACTTGGACTTGTTCCCGCCTTATTTTACCCAATGCGTTTTAGCAATCATTTCTCCTTACGTTGTACTTCTTTTTATTTTTAGATTAATTCTATCTGTTTACTTGTATTTATCTCGAACCTTTTTCTTCAACCCTGCTTCTTAATTATTTTTATTTGTTTTTATATGTTTATATATTAAATATAAATGAAAGAATAAAAAATGAATAAATAAAAACCTTCCTCGATTTGTTTAGATTACTTCAAAACTTTATGTGTCTGATTCTTTTAATTCTTTATATATATGTTTATGTATATCTGGGCAAGTCACCTATTAGTCTTTATCTGCTTTGTTTTACAATGTATTATCTCATAACTCAAAGGACTTCCACTCAAGATAGAAGCTAGCGGCGGCAACACAAATAATCATTTCTTGCTTCTTCTTTTTTAAATCCATTTGGGCAAGCTTCCTAATAGTCTCTACCGTTATTTTATCGCAAAGCATTTCTTTATCGTCTTTGTACAGAAACAAGATAGAAGCTAGCGGCTGCTTGCGCAGCCAAGTTTCTTCGCAACATGCCAAATCAGCACTATAAACCAATATTTCATTCAGTTTCTGTGAATATTATGATAGCTAAGGACTCATAGATCGAGTTTTTTTTTTTTTATAATTACCCTGTATTTGATATTACATTCCATGTTTTACCCGATTTTTTTTTATTCACAAATTATTTTCATTTCGCATTTTAGATAAACCATTCGATTTTCGAAATGAATACAAATAATTAAATTCACTTTTCTATTAAAACAATTCAGGGTCTGCAAAATCTGAAATGAATTTTACTTATTTTTATTTGTTGGTGAAGTCATGAATTATAGGATTTTTTAATGGTTTTTGTCTGAAAATTTTAATAATTCGAAAACTAAATTTTTATTCGAATGTAAAATTATCAATATTGAATTTAATAATTGTACATTGTCATTCAGTTTAAGTCAAGTAGTAGTAACAAGTAATGCGTGTGATTTAATTAAAAAATGGTGAGTTTTAAATTAGAGATATTTAATTACATTATAAGATTTAAATTAGATCGGTGATTTGTGAAGTATTACCTTTAAAAATTGCGTCAGTCCTTATTCCCTGACAAGTAATTTTATCTAACGTTCTTTATTTAATGTTCAACTTTCTATTATTTGGGCCTGAATGGCTGAGTGACTAGAGCTCGGTACCACAGGTTTCGGGTTCGAGTCCCGGCGGTGCCATGGATGTTTGTAATGGTTCGGAATCCACTTTAAACCATAGGTCCCGGTCTAATAGGATCGTAGAGCGTTGTGGGGGCATTGTTACTCCGCGTCCGTGGCTTTTCTTCAAGTGACACGCGGCCCCTGGGTAATGCAAAGTGAGTAACGTCTGTGCAGCGCTTTCCTTAAGGCATCCACGACCAAGCTAAGTTCTTGCCAGCTGCATTAGAAAGAAAAACATTCTATTATTTGAGATGTTTCTCTTATATACGAATGCGCGTGTAGAAAGTATGACATAGATATTTTTTTCATTTCAGATATACCACTCTTGTTTCGAAATGAATATGTATTTAGTAATTTAATTCAATTTCTTTTCTACCACGTATATTAGTACTTGTTTCTACAGTCTAGTAAATCTGCTCTCCTTGTTGGTGGCTGATGTTTTCAAAGCAATTTTTTTATTTTGCATGTTTGTTATTATCCAGGGGTATGAATCTTTTCAAAGACATGCGAGTAATGATATTAAGATTCAATTTGGTGCAAACTGCTCGATGTTTGTTTGCTTAGTCAATTGCGAGAAAAGTTTGCATGAAATTTATATTCGTATATAATATTTGGTTTTAAAAAATAGATTAGGTACTATTTCATTAATTTTCAATAGGTAATAGGTTAGCTTTTGATACATTTCGACGATATTACTATAAAAAAATTATACACACAGTAACATTCTGGAATACCATTTAGAATCAAATAGAACTATTAATTTAACATATGGCACAGAGCATATAATTGAACTAAATCTTTTAATCTATTGTGTTATTTGATGATGAAAAGGACAAACGAAGGTTAAGGCTACAAAATGAATAATAATTATAGCTAATCAATAATGTATCTGAATGAAGTGTTATCATAGAAATACCAACAGTGCTATTCAATAGTCATTAATTGCAATTGAAACAGGAATGTCGCTCAAATGCAATTGCTTAACATAAATAGGAAAAGATGGATAATGTGTATAACTAATCCTCAATGTCCTGCAATGGATGGGCATCCCATGAGTGATCTACTCATGGATGGAGGGAAAGGGGGCAGCTTTGTTGTGATGGAGCACCCGTAGGTAGAAGTCTGACTTTTGCTCCGTGACGCCCTTACAGTCATATGAGACTGGGACCCACGGCTTAAAGTGGGTTCCGAACCACTGGAAACATCCATGGAACCCGAAACCTGTGGTACCGAGCGCCAGAGCGCTAGCCACTCGACCATTCAGGTCCAAGATGGATAATTATTGTTATAATCGGTGAGGTTTAACATCGAAATAGTTGTGGTTGATTTGGCATCTTTTATCATTTAAGTGCCGTTAGACACAGAATTCTATCCTCAATTATGGGTCAGAAGGCAACAGGGGTGTCTGTCACACAGAATCGAAATTTGACACCACCATTTGGAGTGTAGTTTTCAAACACAAGGTACTTCTATAACCCTTTAATTTATGTTGAGTGCATCTCTTCTTGTGTCTAACTGAAGGCGTTCCAGCTCAGAGACCTTTAGTGTCCGTATCAGAGCCAGAAAGATGCTTCGCTTGTGAAATTTTGAAAAATTTCACATATTTAAAAATTGCCATCCAAACTACCGTTGTTTTCTTTCGTATTTTTCTTGTCCTTTTGAAGTTTAATTTGAATAAAATAATAAAAAAAAAAAAATTAAAAATAAAGGTTTACATATATTTTTTCAATTAATTAAAAAGTGTGTTATTCATTTCTCCAATCAGAACAACGAAACAATGATTTATTCATGGAATCCTTTTCTATTATTGTAGAGAGTGATGATAAAGATCATGATCGGTCCTTTGGATAATGGATATCCTGGCGAGAGACCTGATAGTCAAGTGACTAGCGCTCTGGTGCCACATGTTTCGGGTTCGAGTCTCGACGGGCCCATGGATGTTTGTAGTGGTTCAGAATACCCCTTAAACCGTAGGTTCCAGTCTAATAGTGAAAGCGTTCAGCGTAGGGCTGACAACCCTACCCCATAAAATGAAAACATTTCCTGTCTTGAAATCTGCCAGCAGGCAAACTGCCTCGGCCCACCATGGGGCAGTGGCGCCACTGATGATGATGATATCCTAGTAAATAGACAAGAATGCATCATCTTAAAATTCGTCCCACCGACTTCGAACTGTATTGCTCAGGAGCCAATTGTTGAACTCTTCAAAGACCTCGAACCGACATCCCTTATTTTGGGATAGTAGTAGTTTTCAGGTAGGTTTCCTTTAATTTGAACACTCAATTGCTGAATGTTGCTCCTAAGAGTCCTGCCATATGAAAATTTCCTCAAATCAACAACCGTCAGTGGAATGTTCGTGGTATATATAAGTGGAACAAGATACCTACCGATGCTAATGGCCGAGATGTCTAAGGCGCCCAATTTAAGCCCTGGATCTGCAAACAGAGCGACGGTTCGCAGCCGCGCTTCTGATGGGCGAGATTCCTTTTAGTCTTTTCCGCTTTCTTTCCCCCGCAATGTTTTTCATCTTTCCAATGGACAATCCGAGATAGAAGCTTTATTTATAAACTTGCACATTACTTTTTCTCCAATATTCCATACATTGATAATGAGCTTCTCAAAAGACTTCCCATCTACAGTGAGCCACAAAATTAAGTATACACCTCTAAAACTTTTAGACTTCTTCCAATTACAAATTAAATATTGATTTAAATAGATAATTTTTTTTATCCTAGATACTTTAACCTCTGCTTTACCATCCTATAATAACACAATTCTATAGTTAACTTATTTATTACAAAAAAGTTAAGCGATTCGAAGAAAAGATAGAAAAACATGCCACAAAATTGAGTATACACTTCTTATATTTGTAAATTATGCCACCACTTTTTTTAGTTTCAAATTTTCTTTAAAGAGTTTCAGGAGTAGCTGCTGCTTATAACACGTGCTATTGCATTTCAACGCTTTTTAAATAGTATTTTTTCTCATTAACAAATCGTAAAATGAGCTCTCGTAGAGAAACTACTGAATCTGAGCGTTTATTGGTTGAAAAAGGGTCGAAAGAGGGCAAATCTCTTCGAGAAATCGCTTCGTCGATTGATGTAACACATGGTTGTGTCCAAAAAATACTACAGAAGTATAAAAAAACTGGATCTGTGGCCAATATTCCTGGAAGAGGACCTAAAGAAATACTGAGTACTACAGCGAAGAGGAAGATCATTCACTCAGTAAAGAAAGATCCGAGGGTGAGTGCCTCTAAACTAGTTTTATCGATGTCCTCTACAATCGGGAAAAAGATCTCAGTTGAAACAATTCGACGTACCCTTCACCAATATGTGTTTCATGGCCGTACACCAATACGAAACCAAAACTCATCATGTATGTGAATAGACAAAAGAGAGTGATTTTCGCCAAAGAACATCGTTTAAAGCCTATTTTCTTTCTGGAACACTGTAATATTTTCTGATAAAAGTAAGTTTAATCTTTATGGAAGCGATGGACGATTTAAAATATGGAGAGAAGCTAGGAAAACACTGGCACCTAAAAACACCATTAAGACAGTCAAGTTCGGAGGTGGATCTGTACTCGTTTGGGGTTGTATGTCGGCTGGAGGAGTTGGATAGTTTGCTTTTATTGATGGTATTATGGACAAACATGTATATTTGGGGATTTTAAATGATAACTTGAAAAAAAGTGCCTGTATGTTGGGGCTTGGGTCAAGCTTCATATTCCAGCAGGACAACGACCCCAAGCATACAGCGAAGATTGTGCAGTTATACTTGCTGTACCATTGCAAAAGCAATTACACACTCCAGCCCAGTCTCCAGACCTAAACGTCATCGAAAATTTGCGGTCGAAATTAGAGAAAGCTGTACGTGAGCCCGAAATCACAAGCAAGGAAGTTCTCAAGAAGGTTCTGAGAGAAGAATGGGCTAAAATTTCTGTTGAAACCATTAAAACACTAGTAGAATCTATGTCCAGATGATTACAAGCTGTAATTCAAGCAAAGGTTATGCAACAAAATATTAATTTGTACGTTAAAAGGAAATTAATAAAGGTGTATACTTATTTTTGTGGTGTTATTTTTCCTCTCGACTTAGATCTTTTTTTTTTTTTTTCGTAAAAAATAAATAAACGTAACAATTTTATAAGTATAGTACGGTAAAGCATAGACTAAAGTATATAAGGTAAAAAATTCAATCATCTTAAAGCAATATTTAATTTGTAATTGCAAAAAGTCTCTAAGTTTCTAAGGTGTATACTCAATTTTGTGGCCCACTGTATATCACTAATCCAAAGAACTCGAAACGCCCACGCACCTCTCTCCTAATTGATTCTACTTGAATTGTTTATTTTCCCTCGCCTCCACGTTCCGACTAGCGCTGACCTCGATTTGCTTTAACTTTGTCGCAGTTCGCTCTTGCAGTCTCTTGGATCGCGCTTCAGGTTGTTTATTTTCGTTTATTCTGTTAAGTTCTCTATGTAGCGATTCTTTCTCACCCAGCCAACGATTTAATCATTTCTGTTTTACTTCTTTTCCAATCTCTCTACCCAGTATATTTAACTTCCTTTTTGTGCACTTCCAGTTACTCGTTCCTTTTTTAAATCTCTCCCATGTATTTTAATTACTTTCATCATTTATTATTAAAATAATAATAATAAAAAATAAAAAAAGACGTCTCTCTATTAAACTTTCTTTTAGTATTTGGGCAAGATTCCTTTTAGTCTTTACCGCTTTCTTTCCCCAGCAATACTCTTTCATCTTTCCAATGGACAGTCCAAGATAAGAAGCTAATGACTGCTGAGCAGCCACGGAGCTTCACCAAAACTCAAATCATTTCTGTTGGATACGTTATCACTCAAAATATTCTAAAAGCCTGCATTGCTATTGTGGGTGGATGTTTAAAATGACAATTAAGAAAGAAATTTTTCTCGCAAATACTGAAATGTTGATCCACGCGGCTTTACGAAGTATATTCTGTTAAATGAGAAATAATTTTATGCTATATTAAAGTAATAATTTTTTTTTCAAATTTATAGTAATAATGTTTTTAATTCAAAGTTAGAGTATTTCAGACTATTATTTTTCGAATTTGTATATTACTGTTTATAATAACTGTGTCGAAATGTAACAAAAGTTAAATTCAGTCAAATTGTAAAAATTAAATATTACACTAATTTTTTTTTTTTATTCGTAAAAATGTTTTTAAAACTTAACTAGACCGTTGTTCATGCAAAATCTTATGTCCTGAAACGAATATCGAACGGTTTGCTAAAAACTGAATTCGATTGATAATGATAACAAATTAATATCTAACTCGTTTTGAAATGCTTAAGAAGCAACGAAGAAATGTAAAAAAAAGAAGACATCACTTTGATAAACACCATCTGCCAAAAACAAAGGCAGATTTACAAGATTTACAAGATTTAGAAAAATATTGGAATGGAGATAAAACAAACCTGCAAACTAAATTATTATAAACGCATTTATTACAAAAATTGAGTGGTGTTTCAGAAATAAGAAAAATACCTTTGATGATTATAAATTTCTGTATGCGCATATTCATGGTATACAAGTTGAAATTCTCAAATTATAGAACATTGAACTTTAAATGGTCAATTAGAGGACGTCCTCCCAAATTATTTGTTTGTCGTTAAAGGCAATTTAACGCACTATTTTATCTAATTAAGCAAATAATTTTTATAAAAGAAAACATGTCCTTATATCCTTAGTATAATTTAATTCACATTATACAATCTGGTTTTTTTTTTAAGTTAAGAAACAGTGAATATAATAAAAATATTTTTAAAACTCAACATTATCATAATCCCTACAATATTTACAAAAAGCAGGAGTATTATTTAGGCAAAAGCAGCTGAAGAATTTTATTATTGTGTTATGCTTTGATTATTTGTAAAGCAGATGAATTAATATTGTAAAATACAGTATTAATTATATTAAACTCAAATCAGAATTTCGTTTTACAAATATTAAATTATTCAAAGAATAAGATAAAATTAAACACCTCAAAAATCACACGTTTTAAAACATTGCATACCAATGGATAAAATTTGAATCGGATTACTACATTTCCAAACTTTAAACTAATTCCCTTCAAAAAGCGGCAAACTGAATTAATTGTGTTGAACTAATTCCAAAAATAGAGTGCTAACAAAATTTGTGGAGCCCGGCCCAATTTTTGAGGATTTAGTGCTTCGCCAAATTTTACGCTAGTAGTTGAGAATGAAATCTGATGATATCTTGGTGATTCGAATAAGTGGAATTAGTAATAATACTTTAAAATGCTTTCCTAGAGTCATAAAATTCCAGTTTTGTGTATACAGGGTGATTCTAATTATAGTCCCCCTTGTTGTAAAAAAAAAAAAAAAGAACCACGCATTACAATGAGTTCAAATTTGAATTGAAGATACTTTGAAGTAGGGGGAAAGGGTACGGCATCAAAAAAGTTCCAAAGTGTATTAATAGATTGCGCTATAAGCTGCATAAAGAAAGTGAATTCGGCTGCCAGTGATAGTTTGAATCAAAAGGACAGTTTGATTTGGCAGATTTGGCATGAGTTGCACATTCAACCAATAAGACAATGTGCTTGATGGTTTTTTTTTTTTTTTGACGGAAAACCTCAACTACAGAGACGGAAGAACTCAAGATTGAAAAGGATGGACCTGTAAACAGGAATCTCATGGACACACATCCAATGCTTCTCTTCAAACTGAGTGGTTAGGTTAACTGGCTCTCACCCAGGCGGCCCGTGTTTGATTCCAGTCTTTTGAAATTTGCTGCGGTCTGATGGCTAATTGGCTAGCGCTCTGGCTGCTGGTACCACCGCCTTCAGGTTCGAAACCTGTCGGTGGCACGGATGTTTGTGAATGGTTTGGAATCCGCATTAAAATCTAGGTGTCGGTCTAATTAGCCTAAAGTGCGCACAAAATGATCGTAGAGCGAGAAACCACACCAAACCAATCTCATCAAACTGAAGACATGTGGCGAAATTCTTCGAGTTTTAAAGTTGTCTGTGATCTTAAGTAGGCCATAGTGTATGCACACACGAAATTAAAACCTGTAGGTCAGTAACAGGTCTAACAGATTTTCAAATTTATAGATAAGATTTTATCACTACTAGATGTGCTTACAGACAGGTGCGTGCACTATTACCTTGTTTTTTGTTTCTTTAATTGTTTCTAATTACTTTGATGTAAGGTCAATTGAAGGATGAACGGAGCTCTTGATTGCGGAGCAGCCACACTCTTACTGTACCTGATTATTGAAAGCATGGCCTTTGGTCTATGAATTGCTGTGTTTTTTCTTTCTTAATAATAATGATATAAAAATTTAAAAAAAAAAGAAGAAGTATAGGAACTTATACGAATAGAATAAAGGGAAAATAGTAAATTATAATCAATGCATTGAAAAGGAGGATTACTTTGATGTAGTTTAACACATAGAAAACATTTATGTTGAATAGTTCCATCTTAATGATCCGGGAACAAAAGGTTGCTCAAACATGAGAAATACAAAGCGTATATTTAAAAATTTTATTCTTAAAATAAATTGATCCCCAATTTATGACAAATAATATCTTTCAAGAAGACAGTTGTGCATTTCATATATTTAATTCAATCGTGTTTGCTGTAGAATGTGCTACATTTATAATTACAAAATTTTCTTTTGCTAAAATAAATTTCCATATAATAAGTTCAGTTAAATATTTAATACCGTTATTTACCTGGGTGTATTGGTGAGTTTCGTGTATCTATATTATATTGAATGAGATGTCCACCAGCGGGTTTTGGCGGAAGATGCATTGCCATCCAATAGATATTTTCGTGACAAACTGCCCCGAGCATGTTTAATGCCAGAAAATTCAATCCGGCCCACTGGCTATGTATGTGTGTAACGAAGGGCATCAATTACATTCGTTACCATAATACCCATTGGGTCTCCTCATTTCTTAAAGCAGTGGCAGCCACATGTGGCCTCAGCGTATTTGAACCTGATCCATTCTCTACACTACCTGTAAACACATATCGCAATTTGGGCTATAGTAATAACCCAAATAGTTTAGTAGTTCTTCTCCACAATAATTCATCAGAATAAAATGAATCTTTCACGGTTTATATTTATTTCCTTAATGAAGTTGACTGATGGCCGAGTGGCTAGCGCTCAGGCGCACGGTGCTCATGGCGGTGCCATGGATGTTTGCAGTGGTTCGGAATCTATTTTTAAGTCTTAGGTCCTGGTCTAATATGAGCTTTGCGAGGGTATTATTACTCCATGTTCGTAGCTTATCTTCCAGCTACACGCACCTCCTTAGTAGTACTAAGTGAGTAACGCTTGATTATGGCATAAAGGACAACTGTCTAAGTATTTTCCAGCTGCATTAGAAAAAGGAAATATTTCCTTGATGACAATGAAAGACATAAATACGAGATAATTTTCACTGAAATAGGGATTCGCAAAAACCACATGCCACATAAAAGCTGTATCTGACGCAACGCCTGAAGTGGTCTGATGGCCATTTGGCTAGCGCTCTGGCCATCGGCTACAAGTTCGAATCCTAATGGTGCATGGATGTTTGTGAGTGGTTCGGAATCCGAGTTAAAGTATAGGTTCCGATCTAATGAGCCCAAAGTGTGCACAAAAGGACCATAGTGCGACAAGCCAAACCATCGTAGTATCATCTGGATGCATGTACTCTTTTAAATTCTCCTCGATCTCAACTGGAAAAAAAAACTTTCTGGCCGACAAACTTATAGTGCCTATGTTTGGTTAAGACAAGAAGCTGCCTTGTGGAGTTTCGATTCTACAAAAAGGATATATTATTTAAAATAGGATCTGGATCATTGAAGGCTATTCCTATTTAAAAGTTTTGACAGATAAATGTCAATTTTGTATTTGTAAAGCTATAATTTTCCCTTCTGTTGTGTGTTCTATCGTTTACACAAAATTGGTGGTTAATAATCGTCGAGTTTTAGAGAATTCTATTACTTTTTTGGAAGGTTTAAGAAACACATATCGCTGTATGTAAAAAAGGGCATATTTGGATGCATCACGTTTTTCAAATATAGAAATACCAATCTTATCTTTTAATTGTTGGCAATTTAACAGCTGTAATAAAGAAATGACGTGAAGGCATTTGCAATCTGTCTGAAAATTTACATGAGGGCTTTTTAAAGCAAATTAATTATACCAATACAAAAATAGATTCGCTAGCATTGCAGTTAAATAAACCGTGTTATTTTTTTCTGTGAATTGAATATTTTGTCAAACGTGTTAACTAACGGCTGAGCTTGGAGGACAAACTGTGAAAGAAAATTGTTTTTTGTGTGATGTTTGCGGAAAACAATTTGCTCGGAAAAAGACATTGAAAGAGCATTCGATTTGCCACTCGGGAACGAAGCCACATTTGTGTGACGTATACAATAAAAGATTTCTTAGAAAAGGCAATTTAAAAGAGCATTTAGTCATTCACGAGGACATAAAATGCCACATTTGTGAAATATGCAAGAAAGACTTCTCTCGAAAGAGTGAGCTTCAAAGCCATATGGTTGTTCATACAAAAGATAAATCATACAAATGCAGTTTTGTGTGAAAAAGCATTTGGCCACAGTTCACATTTGCAGCGGCATTTGAGAACTCACACCAAAGAGAAACCTCTTTCCTGTGAGCTATGCAATAAGGCGTTTTCTGAAAAGGGGACTTTACAAAAGCATTATCGCCTTCACACTGCAGAGAAGACATACGTACGCGAAATATGCCAGAAGAGGTTTACACAAAAAAAGTGGTTTAACTGCTCATTTTCCTGCTCATTCTGACGAAAAGCCCTTCGTGTGTGAATTATGTCGTAAACGATTTTCTTGTAAAAGCTCTTTGTCACGCCATGAGCGAATTCATACAAAATAAAATTATTCATCAAGCTTTTTTTCTCAAAATAGACTGTTTTAAACTCGAGATTCTCAGAAAAGTGTACTTTCATGACAAATAAGAACAGATTCAGTATTCGTATGTATTTCATCTAATGTATTGTTTTTAAAATTTTATTGGGAAATATAATCTTTTAATATAAATATTTACTTTTACTTTTTATGTAAATAAATTAAATTTTATTCCTTTAGACTATTGTATATATCATAGATTTTTTTCTTTGTTTGATAAGACTTTTGAATGACAAAGCATAAAGTGTTGCGTGGCTTTTCTGCAAAAATTAGAAATAGATTTGAGCAATGTTTGCGAAATTTATATTGCAATACAGTTTCGGCAGTTTTTATTGTCATATTCTGCTAATAACAACTAATTAATGTAAGAGTTTTAACTATTTTTTTAATATGTATATAAGTGAATTTTTAAACTTGAACTGTATTTTTATAAATATGACATTTTAAACTGACTGTTTACGATGATTATTAGATTTTATTCTCTAAATTGCACTTATGCATTACTATAGAATATTTGTAAAGCATAAATTTTCATAAATATATTACTTCCACATAAATTAGATTTGCATAAACTTTGCTTTTTAGAATTCTCGCGAAAAATGCTTTGAGTTATCGGACGACTCTTTTCAGGTAATACTTTGTAATTTGGTGTAGACAAACTGTACTTTAATACAACTCGTGTTGTAATGAAGTTTCAAAAATATTCTAAAATAAAGTAATTAATTAATTTCTACATTCTGTTATCTCTTTAATAGTTATTGTCATTTCCTATGAAGCAAATACTGCAACTCATGTGTGCATGTGGATTTATAAACGCAGTTTACTTCATGTCTGAAATACACGCCCAATGAAGTATGTTATTGGATTGATGAAAATAAAAGTGCTGGTATTGGAAGTACTTGTAAGACAAGTACGACATCCGAACTGCAATCTATTTCACGAGATATAATTGGCAGTAGAGTCGGAGCGTTCTCTGCTGAAATTGACCTCATTTTTGGTGACGGCAGAAAACATTTAAATAACTGGTAATCGATTCCTTCCCGCTAAAGAAGTGACAAGAATCTACGATACAGTGAAAGAATAACTAATTTTGCGTTGCAAGAATTGAGTGCCTGATGGCTAGCGCTCTGGCAGTGCTCTCATGTTTGTAGTGCCTCGGAATCCATTTTAAGCGGTAGGCCTGGTCTCATATGACCTTAAAGTGTCACAGACATCTCACCCACATCATTTCCGGATTTTGCAAAGGAACAACTGGGCTCTAGGCACAGTTATATTGTGTTGTGTGGTGTGGTGTGGTGTGGTGTGGTGTGGTGTAGTAGTAGTTGCAAGAAATGTCCATTCTGTATTTCTAAACAATAATTTGCCATTCTGTTGCGTGCTCTACCTTTCACACATAATCGGTGGTTAATAACCGTCGACATTTAGAGAATTCTATTCTTTTTGGAACATTTATGAAACTGATATCGCTGTATGTCCAAGAAAAGCCTATTTGGATGCATCACGTTTTCCAAATATAGAAATACCAAGATTTATTTTACTTGTTGGCAATTTAAAAGTTGTAATACAGAAATGAAGTGAACGAATTTACAGTTTGTCAGAATATTTACATGAGGGAGTGAAAAGTAAATTATTTATACCAATACAAAAGTAGATTCGCTAGCATTGCATTAAATAAACCGTGTTATTTTTTTTTTTTTTCTGTGAATTGAATATCTTGTCAAACTCATTAACGTAATGGCTGAACTTGGAGGACAAACCGTGAAAGAAAATTGTTTTTTGTGTGATGTTTGCGGAAAACGATTTGTCCAGAGAAGTAAATTGAAACAGCATTCGATTTGTCACTCGGGAAAGAAGCCATATTTGTGTGACATATGCGATAAAAGATTTCTTAGAAAGGACAATTTAAAAAAGCATCTACTCATTCACATGGGTAAAAAGCCCACATTTGTGAAATATGCAAGAAAGCCTTCTCTCGAAAGAATGACCTTCGAATTCATACGGTTGTCCACAGCAAGAGAAGACACACAAATACAGTTTGTGTGAAAAGGCATTTGGACAAAGTTACCATTTGAGGCGGCATTTGAGAACTCACACGAAGGAGAAGCCTCATATGTGTGAATTGTGCCACAAGGCGTTTTCTCGGAAAGATGATTTGCAAACCCATTATCGCCTTCACACTGAAGAGAAGCCATACGTGTGCGAAATATGCCAGAAGGGGTTTACACAAAAAAAGTCATTTAACTGCTCATTTGGCTACTCATTCCGAAGAAAAGCCCTTCGTGTGTGCAGTATGTCGTAAACTATTTTCTCATAAAAGCTCTTTATCACGTCACGAGCGAATTCATTCAAAATGAAGCTATTCATCAAACTTTTTTTCTCAAAATAGATTGTTTTAAAAGCGAGATTCACAGAAAACTGTAGTTTTATGACAAATACGAACAGATTCAATATTCGTATGTATTTCATTTAATATATTGTTTTTGAAATTTTATTGTGAAACATAATCTTTTAATATATATATTTACTTTTATTTTTTATATAAATAAATTTTATTCCTTTAGACTTTCTATATATCATAGATTTTTTTTTTTTTGTTTCATAAGGCTTTTGAATGATAAACCATAAGTGGTGTGTGGCTTTTCTGCAAAAATTAGAAATTGATTTTAGCAATGTTTGCGAAATTGTGTTGCAATACAATTTCAGCATTTTTTATTGACATATTCTGCTAATAACAGATAATTAATGTACGAGTTTTAACTATTTTTTAATTTGTATATAAGTGCATTTTTAAACTTGAACATTATATTTATATATATGACATTTCGTACTGAATGTTGACGATTTTTATTATATTTTATTCTCTTAATTTCATTTATGCATTACTATAGAATATTTGTAAAGAATAAATTTTTATAAATACATTACTTACATGAACTTAGTTTTTTTAGAATTATTTACGAAAAAATGCTTTGAAGTATCGGACGACTCTTTTCAGATAAAATTTGTAATGTGTTGTTGAAAACTGTGCTTTAATACAACTGTTGTGATGAATAATACAACACAATTAATACAACTGTTGTGTTTAATACTCATGTTGTGATGAAGTTTAAAAGAAATTATAAATAAATTCATTCCGTTCTTCATTTGTTGTTTCTGTAATAGTTTTTTCATCACTTCCTTCATTGGGAATTACAACCCCTTGCATTAGGATTCCCTTGCTTGTGTATGTGAAGTGCGTAGCTCTATCAGCAAAAGGCGTTCTTATATCATATTGATAGTAAATCAATATGATATATTAAAATTCATTTAGAATAGAAATGTAACTAATAAGCTAAATTTTGCAATAATTTCTAATCCGGATCTGATCCACGATTTAAACTTTTAATGAATAGAGATTAGAAATTATCAAATAGTATAAAAAAATAGTAATGGATGAAATATGATTGAATTGCCGTTTTCCTCATTTAAATATATTTCATGTGAAAAGTTACGTGTACTTTAAAAATATTATCTAGTCATTTACGACTCATAATTTTTAAGATACCTAAAAAGTATACTTTTAAAATATCATCCAACTTTGTATATGAATATGTACTAAAATTTGTTTACATTTGATTGATTCCGCAAATTATTCTTTTAACAAATATAGTTGCAAACCTTTTGAATAATTTCTGCTTAAAATAAAGTTTAAATTTCCAATATACATGCACATATGAATTGTAAATTGAAACTATTTTTCTGTTTGCTCTCAAACAATTCTAAACCAAAATTTAGTTCATTTGAATTTAATTTGCCAAAAGTGTTGTGTACAATTAAGCAATAAATAATCACATTTATATGGCTTGAAATTCTTCATTTGCGACATGCATCGGCTAAACTTTGAAGGATTTGTTCAGAGAAATGTTTTTAATTTGTATACATTGATTTGTATTTTATTTATGTGGTGTTTAAATATAGAATTTCAGTCGTGTACCTTATACCTATTTGTAAAATGTATTTTTAACTTTACGTTAAATATGTATAGTGCATTTAAATTTATTTTTAAAGCTAGATTTTATTCAATTTGAAGGTTTGAGTCTATGGGTTTTAATTGTTTATTAAATCGTAATATTTGAATTTTATGTATAACATAAATGTTATACAATGGAAAAGACAAATCTTTCCAGAGGATATTTTATTTGTAGCAGAACCATTGTATAGTATCTACATTGTTTTACGCCGGAGACATGAACGATAAAGCTGTTCATTTTACTTGTGATAAAATGTAAAAATTTAAATAAAAAGTAGTTGACATATTTTTGTTTGTTATTTCTTCTTTATTTTGAGTAAGCGGCTGGTTTACTAATCTTTCTGCCTTAAACTGCTCCAATTTATGGAACCACAAATCAATATTTTCTTATTTGCAAACGCATGCGATTTACTTTTGCGTTTTCCTGTGCTGCTTGCTGTACACAGCTGGTAATTTTAATTATCTTGTTGCTTGGATGGATAGATGGTTGGTCTTTCAAAGCAGAACAATACATTCGAAATGCATTTTATCCTATTTCTGCATCTCTATAAAATTCCTCTTTTCATCTAATTTCGACAGTGATGCAGCGGATGATCTAGAACCCATAGAGCCAATTTTCAACTCTGTCCAGATTTTAACCATCCCTATTCTCTGATTTCCCAGATGTTGAACGCTTTCTCCTACCTGAATCCAATTATCTTTTTTATTTATAAATGTCTGCCTTACAAATTTCTTTCACGTTACAAAAACCTTTTTCAATTCCTTCTATTAGCTCACACTCTCCCTATATATATCTTGTTCAAATTTTCAATCGTTCATGAAACACTTTTTATTCATTCACTCAAGTTCAAATACATTTTTTTAACTTCTAGTGGATGACACTGGATGTTAATACAGTTTTTTCAAATATTAATTCAGTAATTAAATTTAATTAATAAATTTTAGTTTTTTTTAGATTTAAGTTGCATATATCTACCAATAGATGGCACCAGATAAACTTAAAAAAATGAATGAAAATTATTTATAAAGGACTTTCTGCATTAAAGGGGGAAAAAAGTAGGAATTGACTTTAAATTTTTTTTTTTTTATATATTACTTGTTTCCTCTCATTTTCGTACGATGCTAGAAAATCGTCATTCATTCTTATTATAATTTTTTACTGTTTATGAGTGCTATTTAAAAATAAAGGAAAATATAATCAGAATTGACTGCGAAAAGATTGATTATCAGAAAAAAATATAATTGGTATCTGTCGTAAGCATTTTATGGCATTCAAGTTATCACTAAATCACACAAGAAAAGGAATTTTGAATGTTAATCACAAGAAATAGAGAAAAAAAAATTCAATTTAGTTTTTCCGCGATGTAGTTTTAAAAGTGAAAGAAATGCATATCTATCTTAGGAAGAAAAAAATTCTTTTAGATGGGAAATACAAAGGGTAGCTTAGATCAATGAAGGAAATACTTTGAAGGAAAATACGGAAAACGGAAAATAACAAATGTCACTAAAATATACATTAATAGATGCCTTAGTTTTAAAAAAACAACGGTGGTGACGCTTTGATAATTTTGACGAAACATTCAAATGAACACTGAGAGGTTTCAAAATTTGAATGAAAAATTTAATAAAACAATTTTGAAAAAAAAAAAAAATTGATTTCATTCCAAATTAATTTCCATGAAAATCACGCGTGGGCATATTTCTTAATGATGATTTATGCAAATCTGTGAAAATTTTTAATAGATCGATTTTTATGTAGGCAGCCGTACTTTAACGAGTTCATATTGAATTTCATAAACCTGTCAGAACACTAGAGAATTTGCCCTTTTGCTACATCTGCAATTTAAAACTATTTGTAAGTTCATAATTTAAGAAACTAATTATTTAAAACTTTTATGCTGTACAGTTTGTATTTTCGGTTCATTATAATGTTAAAAATTACAATTGTTTCTAAGGAAATAAACAGATATTTCTGGAACAGAACGATTGTCATGAGACAGGGAGCAACATTTGTTTTGCATACAACCCCTAAAACGTTTTATTATTATTATTAATTATATTGCTGTTAAAATGTAATTCATTTTGACTGACAGTTACAAGACGCACTGAATATTAAATGCAAACATTGCACAAATCGAATATAATTAAGTTTGCGCAGGGTCATTGAGCCATAGGACAAATACTCTATTTAATTATGCACAAAATGATTAGATAAGAATATGTTTTTCTATCGTTAGTCAAAAAATAGTTTATTCAATGCCAATTCCACCAATTCGCAATATCTCGGATTTGCGTGACCGTTGCTTAAACATCTGGTACAATCTGTCTCCGGCCACCTACCAAGGACTTGTGGCATCCATGCCAAGGCGGCTTGAAGCTGTGTTGCGCGCCGAAGGTGGGCCAACTCGTTATTGACAGGTAGTCATAATGTTTTGGCTCTTGAGTGTATGTTATTGTACTTCCATATGAATCAATACATGCATCTTTACATAATTTTTTTCTAAGAAATCTTTTATATGGACATTTCGATCCTCAATAGTGTTGTAGCTATCCCACTTCTGAAATTTGTTGTCGCTATCCCACTTCTGAAATTTATTGTTGCTTGCTAGCGACTAGTTGTGTCAGATGGTTTAATGTTGTCGGCGTTTGAAAACATGATTCTCTTAATCATTATTAATCCGAGTAATTTATTAACAATATTAACGATACTTTTATTAACACATAAGGCACCCTGTGCCACTTCTACAATTTAAATTCTATTTTATACTTAAAACTACATACACATCACATACGGTGCCTCACCGTGTATCTCGTTCAGACGCGCCTAGCGTTCTCCTCGTCGTCTCTAAATATCACCGCTTGTACTTATCAGTTCACACAGTTATGGTACCAGCTACTGCTCACAGTGGCGTATAATATACACAGTGGATCACACTATATCTTATTATACAACCTCTCACGTCTATCTAATTATTGTTATTTTTTCTCTTTCCACTGCAGTTGGCAAAGACTTAGACGGTTGGTCTTGGATGCCTTAAGGTAAGCGCTGCATTACCCAGGGGGCGCGTGTAACTTGGAGATAAGGACGCGGAGTGACAATGACCCCGCAACGCTCTACGATCCTATTAGGACCGGGACCTACGGTTTTAAGTGGATTCCGAACCACTACAAACATCCATGGCACCGCCGGCACTCGAACCCAAAACCTGTGGTACAGAGCGCTAGCCACTCGGCCATTCAAGCCCCTATCTAATTATTGTTAAACTTTACAATAGCGTAGTCTTAATTTGCGTTTTCGAACAAACAGTTTACATGTACTTAACAAAATTTTTTTTTCTGCCCTATGAGAGGACTCGCGAAGTTCCGCCATTTCTTATTACTCTTGCTATGGCAGACACATAAATGAACTGCATCATCCGTGTCATCGCTGCGACTTAATGATTCTGTCTCATTTGACCACCTTGACAATGACCCAGCTGTAATTGACCGCTGATCACGTGGAAAATTGGCAAACTCACAGAAAAAGAGATGAAAGCTGTTTAATGCTTGCAATGAAAAAGAGCTGCAATTTTTCAATTCCTTCTACTAGCTCACACTCTCCCTATATATATCTTGTCCAAATTTTCAATCGTTCATAAAATACTTTTTTATTCATCCACTCCAGTTCAAGTACACGGTTTTTTAAACTTGTAGTGGATGACACTGAATGTTAATACAGTTTTGTCACATATTAATTCAGTAATTAAATTAAATTAATTTTTAATACTTTAAATAGAGTTTTAGCAGTTCGTAATGAAAATTGAAATTAACAGGCAGTTGCTCAATTGTTAAAATGCAAGGATTTCAGTATTCTTCACGTGAAGGTGAAGATTGCGAGTTCAATTCTTGCGAAAATCAATAATATTTTGATAAATTTTTGAAAACTTTTGCTTTAAGTAAATGTTTTATCCCAATGATTTTCGAGAGTGAGGTAGCAGTTGTGGCTTAGTGGTTAGAATGAAGGAGTTTTCTCAAAAAATAAAATTAAAGACATTTTTTTCTTTGTTCAACTAAATAGGAATTTAATTAAAAAAATTTTCATATATTACTTGTTATATTTACATCAAATTTGAATTCACTAGGTGATTTGAGATTTTATTTCTATAAATAGTTCTCATTAAATGGAATGTAAATAAAAAAAAATCTTCAGTTCATTGACTTCATGAATGTATCAACGAAACAAAAAGTTGTTTAAATGAAAACTAATTCTTCAAAACATGCTTACGTGGAGATAAATTACAAGCAAATTCTAAATCTCCCAAAAAATGGTAGCAAATTTCTAAATCTTTAAGATTCTTAATCTCCTACTTGGTTGTGAAAGGTACGATCAAGCCACTCTGTTCTGTTACCTAACTTATTCTAAAATATTTATGAGTTAAAAATTATTAAATGTTTGGAATACAAAATTTAAATTTTTATTATAAATAACATTCTTATTATATTTTTTGAAACATTTTCAAGGCAGGAGATTCCAACCTTTCACGGTGTTACATGCAGGAATCGCCTTGATCAATCCAGGTCCTAATTTGGATCAAAAGATTTTATTGATCAAAATCAAGCTGATTATCCATGCAAGATATAGAATGCAGTTGCTTCCGTTAATCTCCAAGGGGTGGAGAAAAGGGGCACATACCAACTTATACCAGGTATTTGCTGAAAACTACTATGGTACAATGAGAAAAATTACTTTGATGCAATACTGCCCTACAGCACTGTATCACAGTAGCTCATACTAAGTAAATCCACCCAACAAAAACTTTGTTGTCTGTGCAAAAATATAATCACAACAAATCAATTTGGAAGATTTTCATTTTGTTTAGGTCGATTAATAGAGGAGACCATTACGAATGACGCGTTTGAGGATTTCTGTTGAAAATTTGGTGTTGCATATTGCTTGTTCTGTGCGAAAGTCCACCGTACCTGTTTCTAGAGGTAAAGCATTAAGTCGAAATTTCTTGGAATTTACCACCACGAAAACCATTTTCGGATGAATTACTTTTTTCAAATACAAAAATATTACGACATTATTTATATTTGCTGGCATTTTAATCGCAATCTTAAAGAAATGAAGTGAATAAATTGTATTATCAGAAAGGGGATTTGAATGAGGTAATTTGAAACAAATCTTTTATACACATAAAGAATTGAATCTCTGTCTTATTACTACATGTCTAACAATTTGTTTTGCCTGTGAAGCTGAGTATTATAACAAACGCACTAAGAAATGTCTCGAGCTACTGGACCAACAGCTGAAGAAAATTCGTTTTTGTGTGATGTTTGCGGAAAACGATTTGCTAAGAAAGGGAAATTGAATCAACATTTGGTTTGCCACTCAGGAACGAAGTCTCATTTGTGTGGCATATGCAACAAAGGATTTGTTTCTAAAAGCAATTTAATGAAGCATTTACTAATTCATGCGGGAATAAAGGATTATGTATGTGACGTATGCAATAAAGCCTTTGTACATAAGGGTCATCTGCAAGCACACATGCATACTCATACTACAGAAAAACCTCACGTATGCAATCTTTGTGGAAAAGCATTTGCAGATAAATCAAGTTTGAAGAGGCATTTCAGAAGTCATACCCAAGAAAAGCCCTTTGCGTGTGAAATTTGCGAGAAGAGGTTCTCTCGAGCATCTAATTTAAAGCTTCATTTGTTAACACACAGCAAAGAAAGACCTCACGTTTGTGAAATATGCCAAAAAGGATTTTCCCAGAAAGGAACTTTATCACGTCACATGAAAACTCACACGAAATGAAAATGTATTCTTTCTCCAAATCGGTGTTTTGGAAAAAAGATTTGCAGCTTCAAGACAAGCAAAAATGCCAAATGTTTGTATGTATAGTTCCTTTCCATTTGTTGTTGTGTTTTTAAAATTATATTGCAAAAAGTCATCCTTCTATTTAAACGGTCATTTTACTTTTTATTAGCTTTGATATGTGTCCCATTTAAGTCCCTAAATATGCCTTTCTTATAAACAGTGCATAAAGTGTTGTATAAACTTCTATATGTTTTGACCAATATGAATGAAGACAGCAGCGTGCATCTCTCACTGGCTGAACTGTGGAGTATTCATTCAGAAAAAAATTGTTATTCATTTGTATGCATTGAATAGTATTTTTAATTTTATGGTTTTTAAATATAGAGATTGAGGAAGGTGTTTTATAGCTATTCGTGCCATTTATTTTTAAATTAAAGTTTTACTCTGAATATGTATAGTGCTTTTAAATATCATTTTAAATTTAGATTGTATTCAATTTATTGTATATGAATTACTAGTTTATAAATTTTAAAATGTAAATTGAATATTTTACAATACAATATTACAGTACAATGTAAAGAACGAATCTTTCCAGAGGAAATTTTTGATATTTGAAGCAGAACTATATCTACATCGTTTTTATGCTGGAGACGTGAACTATTAATGTGTTCATTGTACTTTTAATAAGATATAATAAAAATTAAAAGGTAACTTAAAGTTTTTTGTTTCATTTAGTTCTTCTTTATTTTGAAACTATTTATTCATAATTAAGGCTGGTTTACTAATCTTTCTGCTTTAAACTGTCACGATTTATTCCTTGTCTGTACAGCTTGCTATTCGCAGCTGGTAATTTCAACTATCTTAGTGCTCAGTCCGATGGATGGTTGGCCTTTGAAAGCAGAACGTTGCATTCGAAGTGCACTGAATCTTCTATCTGCCCATCTACGAAATTGCACTTTTTCTTCTGATTTCGGCTTCGACTTGTGACACAGCGGATGGTCTGTAGCCTGCAGAACCGAGTTCCAACTCTCTCGGGATTTTAACTTCTCTATTCTTTGCGATAATTAAGGTCCGCCGCAGACCACGCCTTTTTCAGATTCGACACAGACTCGAGCACTCTGAAAATATCCGACCTTTAGAGTGAACTGTACTTGTGATTTAATTGTGCACTTGTGGTCAAATTCCTATTTTTAATTTTCGTTTCTCTCTAAAATAACCCAAAGTTCTGTATACATAAGGTTGTAAATTAGTGCTTGTAAATAAAAGTTAAAATGTTCCCATGATCTTCAAAGTAGTCCTGTTCTTGAAGTCGTTATAGGTCTAGTATAGGACGAGACGTAACAACATATATATTGCCCAAAACGTACAGCTTCTGTCCAAGAAGCAAATTAATGTGAGCAAGTGCAACTCATCGTCGTGTATGAACAAGGATAATTTGACAAGAGAGGGTTCGGTATGACGCTCTACGGTCCTCTTGTGCACACTTTAAGCTAAATAGACCGGGACCTGCAGTTTAACGTGGATTTCGAACCACCAACAAACATCCATGCCACCGCCAAGATTCGAACCTGAAGCCTTCGGCACCAATGGCCAGAGCGCTACCCAGTTGGCCATCAGGCCGCTTGACAAGAGTAGCGTGTGTATTCATAAATGCAGGTCTTCTGGAAGTTGGTTCCAAATAGTAATGTAACAATGAACTAGCACTGAAATTCCAGCACAAAATTTAAATCCATTTTAACTTTTTTTAATAATTTTTGTTATAAAATCTTTTATTAAGGATTTTATGCATTGAAATGTTTAAGCTAAGAAAGATGAGTAACCCTTAAATACATACGCAATCAGTTAACTGTTGGTCATAATTATTTTTTTCAACGCTAACTTGATTTATTTTAGTATAGTGAATTGAATAATCGCTAGCCATAGACTAAGGCCTAATGTGCATTGGCGACATTTTTATGTGGTGATTGAATTATACCGATATTAAAAAGAATTTTTACTTCTCGTTAAGTAGCATTGGGTGACTGAATAGTTGCCACACACTTTTAAAGATATTTTAAAAAGTGCATGAATTGATGCACTTCTTTTAAAATTAAAACTCGGAAAAAAAAAAAGTTTTAGGCTGTTTTTGGGTACATCTAGTATTTAGTAAAATATTCACTAGGGGACAGTTGTACCAGGTGATTTACTTCCAGGCCCTTTTTAGGTGCTGCCAATTTGACCCCATACTTCACATCAGGATAAGTCAATTCAATACAAATTAGAATATTCCTTCATTAATATAACGGTAGTATTTCTTTCAATATCGCTTCTAAGAAAATTATCTTACCATTCACAAGATATTTCTTAATTTTACAATAAGAAAAGGAAATATGCAACCCGGGTATGAAGTTCACTCTTTGCTGGCGAATAACTCACTGAATTATCCCCAGCGCCCGCGAAGAGGACAGAAAGCATTCAATCTCTATCCATTGACACAGTGCTAAAACAATTTCCTCATTCTGGAAACAGAACTTAGTAATTCTTATTTTACCAATATTTTGTTTGTTTTTGTATGTTTTGAAACATATATCTTGTTTTGCTTTGCTTGTGAGAAAGGTAGATTCTTCACTAGGCAACACTTAGGCATAATAATTCTCATCATTCTTTGATATTATTTAGAATTTTAGTGGTGAATTTAGCGAACTGACTGGTATGCTAATCTCTCTTTAATTCAGCATTTTAGCACATTATGTATTACAGAGCAAATCGAACCTTCTCTTTAGTATTTGTTTGGTTTGAGCGATAGTTGAAATTGGCGCACAGAAAAAGACACAATGAAGCTTGAATTCGGCAAAAAATTATGTCTTCTACAAGGGTTCACAATGTGTGAAATACATTAAATAAGTAGATGTTTTAGCCATTGAAATTTTAATGTAGAGGCTTTACCTTTTATATTTCTCTTAAAACTGCATTGACTCATAATAATCGTATAAAAATGCTAATCGGCATGGTTGAACATGCCAGTCTAAAGAGATGTTATTTTAGAACGAATATTGTCCCGAAACAAACTCGAACTCCTTTTTAAAAAAAAACCGGACGAAGTCATGAAACAATCGTCTTTGTACAGCAAAACCACTAATAAAAAATTCTTCTTAAGAGTACTTGTTAGTCTACATGCAAATAGCACATTGTTTGAAAAAATAAACTGATTATGAACTAGGATAAATACGGATATAAAAATAAATACAATTCATTACTTAAAAACTGAAAGGCAGCCATTTACTAGTATATTCGAAAAAAGTATCGAAAATTTTCAAATGTTAGGAACCTGTACATTTTTCGCAAAATCAATCGTTAATGTAACTCGGTGAGTCTAAAAATGATTAGCAATCATTGGTGATGCATGTGCAAAATGAAGTCATAACAACTCTAATTTCTATATAAAAACGATGTTTATCAAAAGCATAAAACTCGGAATACACTAGAGTTCAATAAAAGAAGAATTAATGAAATGCAGCAATCAAAATCATCTATATTTATGTAAATAAAGAATGCATTTTTTAATGTAATGTAAATCATCTAACAATCTAATCATTTTCACAAGATAGGTAGTTTATAATCTTTTATTTTAATTAAATTGAATTTCGCATATCTTAAAAAAATTAATTAAAAATCATTGATTGATTAAGGGAATAAGGAAACTCAACTAATGTGACCGAAATAAATGTTTCGAATTATGCATCCAAATTGTATATCTTAGTATTGAATTGTAGTCACCCTTTTTCTATACAGCATGAAATATGGGCTCATGTTACTTTGTAGGGCGATTCAACTTGAAGGGTGTCTTAGATGAATGTTTTTTTCGTTGTAACGCAGCTGGCAAACACTTAGACAATTGTCTTGGATGCCTTAAGGCAAGCGCTGCACCGACGTTACTCACGTAGCACTACGCGGGGATCTCGTGTAACTAGAAAAGAAGCTACGGACGCGGAGTAACAATGCCCCGCAACTCTCTATGATCCTATTAGACCGGGATCTACGGTTTAAAGTGGATTCCGAACCACTACAAACATACATGGCACCACCGGGACTCGAACTTGAAACATGTGGTCCCCGAGCGTCAGAGCGCCAGCCACTCGGCCATTCAGGCCCTCTTAGATAAATGTATTCCTTAACATTTTTCTCTATGAATTTGATTGAACGAAAATATTTCTCTACCAAAATTCATTCCCTACTATTCTACATGTTGTAGTTTTTCTCGCTCTTGAACATATTTTTCGCTAACCCAGTGATCTGGTTTCTTTTGTTTCATTGAAATCCAAGTTTCAATGACAGAAGGGTGATTGAGTGTTTCAAACTTTTCTTCTGCTTTTTGCTTTTTTTTCTTCTGCTGTTCGTGGAATGTTCCTCACAGCAATTGGAGCATTTAAGAATTTCAACTGAGCAGGAATCTGTAGGGTGTTGGGCGCTGCAGATGTCCAATTTAACAGGATTCTTACAATTATTAGTTGGATGTGATACTCTCGGGGTTTATCAAAAACAAAGATATTCTGTTGTAGAAAACCACAATCTAGTTTCATCTGATAATAACATGAATAAAACAATATAAACTAAACTGATAAACGAGATGTAAATTGGATGTGGAAATGTATATAAATGTAATATTTGCAGTAAACATAATATGAAAAGTATTATGGCGGAGGAGGTTCAGAAGAGAGCGCGTGCAACCAGACATTGAGGATATCTGGCATCCAATTTATACACAGGAGAAAAAATACGAATTCAATATATGCATGCAAATAATAAAAATTAATCTAATAATGAAAATTCCAGCAATTCATTCCTTATTAAAAATATCACTGAGGTAACGAATAAAATGAAACCCTTTTTACTTTCATATTTGAAATTTCTTTTTATCCGAACATGATTTCCGAGGAGATTAATACCAAACAAAATCTAAATTTCCCCAAAAGAACTGAAGTTTCAGGACTCAAAGGAACAAGAAGGGGTGAAGAAAGAGAAATTCTCAACACCGATTCCGAACCACTCCCAAATACCACCAGGATTCGAACCTGAAGCCTGTAGTACCAAAGGCCAGAGAGTTGGCCATTTGGCCATCAGGCCGCGTGTAGTACTTGGAGAGACGATTGTTGTTAATTAAAGTTTTTCAGGTGACTACGGAATCGACTACGGCTGTAGAAATGAAATGGCTCTCTTATTGTAGATTATTACGGAGATCCTTGGCCGCGTAGCGGCCACTAGCTCCTTCATTGTAAACTGTTGAAACATAGCGGTGGTCTCAAGCCCTTTGAGTTAAGAAGCAAAATAGATAATTAAATACCGTTTTTTTTAAATAGAATTATTTATTTAATAAAATTATAAAATAACAAAAAATTTCAAAAATGTAGATGTAGATGAAATCTGTTGCATTTAATAACCTAGAATGAGCAAAGGTCAAATTAGGAGAAAGAATAGCTTAGGAGAAAAGCGAACTTTTTTTTTTTCATCTAGGCAGTTGTGAGGAATGAATTTAAAATATTTAGAACAGTGCGAGGTCTTTTGCTATGTTTGCGGGAAGAAATATCAGAATCGTAATTTTGTAGGATATTTAATACAAGGTTGTTGATGTTTCGCATATCATTATAGAATTTAGTAGAAATTTTGTGAACAAATTGTCTTAAACGTGGAATCGGAGAGCTCGTCTAATATCGTCATTACGAAAGTACCAGGGTGAATTCGTTAACATTCTGAGAGTTTTGTTCTCAAGCCTTTGAATAATTTCAAAATTTGTACGTGCAACAGAACACCAAACTGGGCTTGCATAAGCTAATACACGACGAAGATAAGAATACTGACAGGTGTAATAAAAGAAACAAATGTAATGGCTGTAATCAATAACAATTTTACGGTTAATAGAGAAACTGTTTATCGATGATATTGGTTACTTTTACTCTCGGCGCACAGTAAAGTAGAGTTGTCAGGTTTTTTTTTTTTTTTTTAAACACAATTTATATGAAATGTTTGCAAAAGCATAATTTGGGATAAAGCAGCTGATCGTCGAGCATCCATCTCAAACTCAAGTGCCATATGCAGGCAAATTTCTTTATGTCCAGAAATGTGTCTAATTCGCATATATTATTTGATTAATTTCTATATTTTGTTATTCAAACGATTCTAAAATTTTAATGATATTTTAACACATACTTCACACCCATCAAAAAATGTGAAAGCTAAATGCTTATATTTACTCATGTATTAAAGATATTTTTGACAATATCCAAAAATAAAAATACTTTACTTCATATGTTTCAATATAAAGTATGTATAAAATTATAAATATTTCAAGTTTATTCTGATTATAACAAAACCATCCGTTTTTTATATTATTTTTTTTATTAGCGTTTTAAAAACAGAACGTTTAAAATATTTATTTAAAATATTATACAGTTTTAACATTGCAAGAACTATTTTACGAAATGAAATAAAATTTATTATCTTTCCAGGTATTCCAAATACACTTATTGTGCAAAAAAATTGCAGTATAGGATTACATTGTATTGTGTTTATACCAGTTTTGAATTTAAACTTGTTTGATAACAATCGATTTGCATCTCTTATTTTAATACTATTTAGTTAAGTCACATTCATTTATGAGTGGGGAGAAACTGTTATATATTTCATCGGAAAAAAACTGAAATATATGTGGAAAAAAACTGAAATATATGTGGAATAAAACTTTAATCAGACTAAATTTTAGAGGTTTTTTATATCAAATATATTTAATTTTAATACACTAACTTTTAAATTCCTCTCTCTCAAATGGATGCCCATAGTCCAAATAATCATTAAATCAGCGGTAAAGTTTTATTGTTTTAGAACACAATCGAATTTTTTTTTTTTTTTTTTTTTTTTTTTTTTTTTTTTTTTTTGTTATTATATAAAAGTGGAAAAGAGGTTCAAAATTCCTTTTTCGAACACAAACAATGCTCACTAAAGATATACTATTTTAAAATAATTAATTTTAATGTATTTTCTTAAAAATATATACTCATCTGAATTTTGCTTTAATTCATTATTTTTCTTGTGAATTGTTTTGAGGAAAATCTACATCTTAACGCAGAAAAGGAAATTAACTTATTTCAACTAAAAAAACATGCTGCAGTTGTTAAACGTTGTTATTATACTATTAGCCTATTTCTCTATTTATAAATGTAATCCATAAATCATATCTCTTCAATAAATTGTTTGTTTTTTTTTTAAATATTGTGCACTTTAATCAAAGTCATTTGCTTCTCAAAGGAAGAAAAGTAGTAAATTCATCGTTCCCCAGGGTGCAGCACGGGTAATGGAGACGATGCTACATTGCATTCGTACTGTTCTTGAGTCCTTTCGAAAGAACATTCCGATGTGATAAGGGCTTTAAGCCGGCCTCCTCAAATCTAGCAAAAGACTTTCTGCCCTATAGGTTTTTAAAGCCCATTCTCGGAATAAATTCCTCGATACAGGCTTCAAGTTAGGAGCCTCATCGAGTTTCGAACCAAGAGTCGTTTGTTAGAGAATTCAACACTCTCTCCTGGCACTTTATGAATTATTAAACTATATTAAACTTAATTTTTGTTTAAATGTCAGGGAAACAAAAAATTAAATTATGTAAAACTTTTCATATTAGAGCTAGTTTTGAATTTAAATTTAAAATTTCCTCCTTCCTAAAGTTATCAACTTGCAAAACTCAAATACACCAAAATATAAAAAAAATAACATTTTCCTTATTAAAATGTATTTCGCATGTTAAATTCAGTGAGAAAAATTCTGTCATCTTCGATGCATACTTTCAAAGTAATTTTATAAGTACATTCACAGTATGCAACTCAAAATGCAATATTATGGGTGCGCAGAAGATCTACCTCCCCGTGGTGCAGCTGGTAACACTTTTTAGTGGCTAAAAGATCTACAACTTGGCATTATTGTTTGATTAATGAACTCTGTTTCAGCATGTTTTGTTGTATTATCTGTTTTTTTTTTTTTTTTTCGTTGTTCTTTTTAGTGCTGTAACTGTTCATAATCTGCCATTGGAAAAAAAAAAAAAAAAAAAAAAAAAGCAATATTATTCCATTAAAAATTCGAAAACATTTTATTTATTCTTTTGATACTTAAATGATGACTTTTTTATTCATAACAATGCCCCTAGTGCCTTCCTATTATTAAGTTACATTTTTAATGCTTATATAGAATTTGGTTAAATCACATGTTAACTTTATATATATACGTATATGTTGCAGATTGTGGAACTTTGTTGTTCGATCCGGTTAACTTTTATTCAAAACTGAATTGTTTTGAATCCATTTTGTTAAAAAGTATTTTCCACAACTTCGTGATAATGTTTTCCATGCCATTTTAAATAGTTTTATAAATTATATCCAAAAAAACAATTTTCTATTCATTACATTACATTACTTTAGTGTAATTAAAAATCATTAAACAATCGATATAAAATGTTCAACAAGAGGCATATTCGGAAAATACACCATTTAAGACAGATGTGAAAAAGCTATATAAATAGAGATATCATCAAAAATTATAAAGTTTTCGTTCTTGCATTAGATTTCAAGGCGCATTTACAATTAAATAACGAAAACAAAAGCTATGAATCCGGCATGTTGTTGTTACTTCTTCGGGTCCCACACACAAACAAATCTTAACCGTGATATCTCCGACAGCCCGGCATCAGAACTACATTGCGGTGTGACGTTGCAAGTTTTAGAAGATGAGTGGCGAAATCATTTTTCATGTTGCACAACAGTCATGTAGCGCAGAAACAAACCCAACAAGTTTTTGCTGAATCTTGCAGCGATAGTGTGCACGGATCATTCACATTGCAATTGGAGCAATTCGCACAGACAAATGAGTGAATCGATTGTAATTTCCCGTGAAGAATGTATTCCAACAAACATCGAAGAAATAACAGAATGGGAAAATGAATAAATGTCTTTATTTAAAATATTATTTCAGCTTGTTACAAACAATACAATTGTCTCGAAATACAATCTGTCTGCAGTATATTATAAAACATTCTCTGAAAAGAATCGTCAGGAGTAGGATTTATTTTCTTACAAACATTTAAAAAATATTATTCAATTATATTTAGTAGACATTATATAATATATTTTACTTTAACAAACATTCTACATTAATACATAAAGATCAATAATTGAATATAATTTACTTTTAAACATCGTTAATAACAAATTTTAGAATGTTATATTTATAAAATTGAAGCTAAAAATTTAAAAATGTATTTACATACATATTAAAAAATCCTTTTAAATTTCATGCATTAATTATTTGTTATTAGAACAATATATAAATAAAAACTGCTAAAATTATTTTGCAATATAATTCAACAAATATTGTTTAAAATCCAATTTAATTTACACAGAAGAGGTGGCATACCGTTTACTCTTAACCATTCAGAAAACTTTGCAAAACCTAAAACACATTCTTCACGACATATTCTTCAGTATAAAGAGAAAATTGAACTTTTTTAACTTTTAAAATTGATTAAAAGGAAGATGTTTCGCAATAAAATATTGAAGACAATAATAATATTAAATGCATGCAAACAATTGATTTCTCCCGTATTTATCACGAAAGCACAATCTTCTCGAAAAACGTTTTTAAGAAAATTGTCTACTTTGACAAAAGGAACCGAAGAAAAAAATTTTCGCATAATTACTTCTTATGAGTTCTCTTGTGGTACGTTAAATGGGCTTTTCGAGAAAACCCTCTTTGACATACATCACACACAAAGGGCTTTTCTTTGGAATGAGTAAGCAGATGAGCAGTTAAATTATTTTTTTGTGAAAACCCTTTCTGGCACGTTTCGCATACGTACGGCTTTTCTTTAGTGTGTGTACGTAGATGAACTGTTAAACTACGTTTCACGGAAAATCCTTTCTGACATACCTCGCAGACGTACGGCTTCTCTTCGGTGTGGACGCGGTAATGCCTTTGCAAATCTATCTTCTGAGAAAACGCCTTATTACATAACTCGCACGAATGAGGCTTCTCCTTCGTGTGAGTTCTCAAATGCTGCCTCAGACTAGAACTTTGTCCAAATGCTTTTTCACACAAGTTGCACTTATATGCCTTTTCTTTTGTGTGAACAACCATATGGGTTTTAAGCCGAGAGAAGTCCTTGTTGCATATTTTACAAATGTGAGCTTTTTTTCCCTCGTAAATGACTAAATGCTGTTTTAAATTGTCCTTTCTAACAAATCTTTTATCGCATATGTCACACAAAAATGGCTTCGTTCCCGAGTGGCAAATCGAATGCTGTTTCAATTTACTTTTCTGGTCAAATCGTTTTCCGCAAACATCACACAAGAAACCTTTTTCTTTCACAGTGGGTCCACCAAACTCAGCCATTACTTAATGCGCTTGCCGAAATACCTCGTCCCCACAACAAGAGAAACGATTGGTCACGCAGTGACCCTAAACCTCCGTCCTGGAAAAAATAGGGTCCTTGTCTATTGGTCTAAGCCCATTGCCAGCGTGAAAAATTTAAATAAATAAAAAAAAAAAAACAAATAAATAAATAAACTAGTTAAAAATATTAAGAGAGATAAAAAAAATTACAATAGGAAAGGAATTAAAATTACAAAATGAAAGCATACTGTAGTAAAAAGAAAAGTTAATAAAAAACTGAACACCTTCGTAATGAAAACCAGACATCCATTGCAGAAAGCAACCCAGTAAGGCTAAATTACGAGATCTAAAAATAGCCCAAGCAGGGGGGGGGGGAGTGCGGGAGGTTTCCAGTAACAAAACCAGAGGGGGAAGACGACCTTGAACTAGAAATAGCCCGCGAGAGGGGTGAAAAAGTCGGAACGTAAAATGAATACAAAGGAAAGCATTGGTTCTTCATGAACTCTGTTCTAAATGATCTCGGAAATTATGAGTAGGACATTTCTCTTTTTAAAAACCGCAAACGGCCTCGCGCTGCTCTGAACATTACTCAATAGCATTGATATCCTCCTTCCTGGACAGCACGCAGCTGTTCCATTGATTTGCTTTCTTCCCACTGGTTTTATTTGTTTACTACAAAGCACTCTGCACCTCTTTTTTTTTTCTCATTTCTTTCTGCTGCTTGAATAGTCGAAACGTTTTCGTTTCCCTCCAGGCTCTAAACTTCCATCACTCACTTGCAACTGACCTTGTATGATTCACAGATTTTCCCCGTCATTATCATATCATTCTCTTAACAAACTGTTCTGGAACCTTTTTGTAATTTTTAACTACTTTCAGTTTGTAATTCTTCAAATTCCTCTTTTTACTTTTCTTTTTTAATTATTAAAATATAATTATTATTATTATTATTTTTTAAATACTTTATTGAAAAAAAACCTTCTCTTCTACATTTATTATTTTCTCTATTTTAAATGTTTATTACTAATGCAATGGGCTTAAAGCTAAAGTAACTTCCCCTTTCATATGCAAAGAAGAAAACCAAGGAGCTCCGTCAACCTACAAATCGTCAAAGAGGAAAAAGTGATTTTAACTAACAGATCGCGGTCTTTTGCGGTTTTTGGGTATCACAGCTGTAATATCACAGCTATAATTTTGAAGATCTGGTAATACAAGATTGTTAGAGTTGGAGAGATTATTTTAAAAATGAATCGCTAGTTTTTCAACAAAACTGGGGATAGAGATGGCATATCGTATTTCTGAAGAATCAAGACGAATTTTAGTATTGATGTAAAGAGGTTCCTTCAAATAAACTCACAGAGAGCAAACTTCCTTCACTTCGTTTCGTGATTGCAAATTGCCAACCAATAAAAAGTGCCGCAGTGTTCCTTCTTTTGATAAAGTGATTCATCCAAATATGATTTCTTGGTGGTAAATTCCAAGTAAAATAGAAGTATTCTAAAAGGGATGGATTATTCTTTCACTCGAGGAATATTAACCACCTATTATGTGTGAAAGGTAGATGATAGAACAGAAGAACAAATAAATGATTGGAAATACAAAATTGACATTTTACCTTTTAAATGGTTTCAATTAAGAAAGATCTTCAATGAGCCAGATCATAATTTGTATCCGTTATGTTAAGGTGATCGAAATTAGACAAAAAATTTATTGCATAAGCCGGGAATAGGCACTATGAATCTGGAACTCGCAGACATTACTCACATAGCACTACCCAGGAGGTGCGTGTAGCTTGAAGATAAGCCACGGAGGCGGAGTAACACTACCCCAGTAACGCTCTACGATCGTGTTAGACAGGGACCTACGGTTTAATGTGGATTCCGAACCACTACAAACATCCATGGCACCGCTGGGATTCGAACCCCGTGGTAGCGATCGCCACAGCGTTAGCCACTCGTTCAACAGACCTTTTAAATGAAATATAAAAAAATTATAATAAATATAAAATATATAAAATAATCAACAAAAAAAAAAATTTTAATATATATGCAGGGTAACACTACTCCCTCAACGCTCTACGATGATCCTATTAGACCGAGACCTATAGTTTAGAAGAATGAATAGATTAGAATGGATTCCGAACCACTACAAACATCCATGGCACCGCCGGAACTCGAACCCCAAACTTGTGGCACCAAGCGAAAGGCCGCTAGTCACTCGGCCATCAGGCCCCAAAGAGTTGTAGATATAAATGTGACATTTTCGACAACCGGTATGCATTCAATAGATATTTAAATGTGAGAGAGTAACAAAATATTAAAATGAATTGGGATAACATATGTCTTTTTTCATTTTCGTATTTATGCCTTCCTTATTTATATACATCATCCAGATGTGCGATGAAACTTTGTTAGATATCAGATTGGATTTCTTTTATAATAAATCAACAATGTAAAATAAGGGCCTGAATGGCCGAGTGGCCTGCGCTCTATACCACAGGTTTCGGGTTCGAGTCCCGGCGGTGCCATGGGTGTTTGTAGTGGTTCGGAATCCATTTTAAACCGTAGGTCTCGGGCCTAATAGGATCGTAAATTTCACTTCTCTGACTTGTATTTTAAAAAGAAGAGCGTTGCGGCGGCATTGTTACTCCGCGTCCGTGGCAAAATGAAAGAATATTTTTATCTCAACTCAAAACAAATCTCCAGTCGTTTCTTTAATGTGAAAAACAAGTTTGTTGTGCATTTTTTAAGCTATTTTAATTTATATTGTATTTTAAATGCAGGATGATAATTAGGTTTGCACTTAAATGCTTTGCTATTGATATTAGTTTTTTTAGTCTATTGAGCATGAAGAAGGATTCATATTGTACTTGAAACTATTTTTGTTCTGTGCCGGAATGCGTGTGAAGAACAACAGTGAAATGATATCCATTTGCTGCAATAAGTCTTAAAGACAATGAGATTAAATGAAAAAAAAAAATTAAAATCTTTTATTTCTTTTAACATGAAACACGTTCTTAGTAAAACCAACTGCGCAAAATGCGTGAACAATTCTTGTAACGCTGCATTCGGAATGCAAGCATGATGACTGGAAGCATGAATGTCTACAGGACTTGAGATTGCTGCGCGATGGTAGGAAAGAGATGCCATGCCTAGATCGAGATGCCACACGGAGACCAGCGACAATTGACTCGTTCAACATACAGGATGGAGCGAAATGCCGGCGATTCAGTTGGACCTTCATTCCGAACGAATGCACATCCGCGAGAAGCACCCGTATTTGAGAACGGTTCACTGACAGCGAAGAAAGTACCCCAATCCTGTCCACAAGCATACTCTCGCTGTCAATACAATATTTTTCTACATAAGAGTTCGAGATGCGTATTACGTGTTTGAGCCCTCCCTTCTACAAAAAAGTGTAGCGCATACAAAATAAATTCCATTTGTCATCAATATTTAATATTCTTCTTTAACTGCATAAGGTTACAATTCGACAAACAATATTGTAATTATAAATCCTATAGAACATCCCCATTCAAACAACTGAAAATATATCCATGTGTAAATTTTATGTTGAATAAATTTTAATTCTGTAACAACTAAAATAACGGCGACAGAACATGCTTTTGAAAAATGTCATAACTAAAACAATTTTTTTTTTTTTTTGTGCGAGTGTCTTAAAAAGATGGAAACAAAATGCAAATAAGACATTTTTATTAATATAAAAATAAAATTTTATTGCATAAGCATCGATTTGTGGAAAGATATTTTCACATTTCATCATGATATAAATGTGAAAAAAAGCTCCAAAATTATTTGTCTGAAGGAAATTGGTCTTCACAAATTTTATTGTTTTGAAATAATTAAGAAAATGTTCTTTTCGCTTTTATATAGTATATTCTGATGTATAAATTTACATTTTATTTAATTATTTTGTTAATATATTGTCTTGAAAATGATTACAACTGGTACAACATACAAAAAAAGAAATGAATTAATTTTAGCCCAGTAAATTTATACTGCATTTATTAGCGTATAAATGTGCTGTTATGCTTTATATCTATCTATAATAAGGAATTATAAAGTAAAAGTTCCCTTTTGTTGCTTTAAGGAATGTTGGACATTTTTGTGCAAGTCATTTGCTCTGAAACGGAAGAGAAATAGCAGATTCATCGTTACTCAGAGTGCAACATGCTTCACGGCACTTGTCCTGTCCTCGGGTACTTCTGAACGAGCATTCCGATGTGTAGTGTGTGGGGGTCCTAAATTCTAAAGGGGTGTGCGTTATCAAACCCAACAGAGGGCATTCTAACTTACAGATTTCTGGGGTCAATTCCTGCCATAGGATCATCGACAAAAGCCTCTGCTTGGGAACCGTATTGAGTTTCGAACCCAGAATTGTTTGTTTGAAAATCCAATAATTCTTGCCATCTGATAAATTAATGCATAATTAGACTTCTTTTCTCGTTTAAATATAGTTTTAAAAAAAAAAAAAACCTTAATTTCGTAAAAAATTTCAAATTAGAGCAAGTCTGTGATTTAAATTAAATTAAATTTTTTTTTTCACATGATTTTTTCTGAAAATTATAAAAAAAATTTCATAAAAAATGAAAAAAAATTTCATCATTTCATAATTCTCATTTCTCCTGAATGCAACCCGTGGCATTCAGAAGAAATGGTGAGCAGGCGTCGAGACTCTCATCCGAGAGAAAGTACTGCGCAATCTACGCTCCCGCTGAGAAACATTTAGTTTATTGTTTCTCATCCCGAGAAGAAATTTATGCAACTTAATCCTGGTAAAAAGTTAGACGACAGATTCTTACCCGCAGAGGGAATATATTTCGCAAATCCCGCGCGTACCTGAGTATCGGGTTTTCGGCTTAAAATCCTCGAATCTATAATTATATGTCTCTAAATGTGTTAAATACTTTCTGTAGTTAATTGTACCTGTGTGGTGTTTGTCCGTGAGTAAATAAAGCTGTGAGTACTCAAATCTGGGTATCAAAACTCAATCCAACCACAACCAGTAATAATAGCTGCACAATCTACAAATTACAATCTGGTGCCCAACCTTGTGCTCCGTAAATGCCCAACGTGAGGCCTGCTTGAATCGACAATGTTAATGGACAGAAATTTGAAGGGGATTGTTTAAAGCATCTTTTTTCTAGCATTATATAAAAACAGCGTCTCTTTTTTATTGTAGTAGTCATCTGGATGCTTGCACCCTCTTTTGATTCTCCTCGATCTCAACAGAAAGATCAACTCTGGTTTCCAGATTTATAGTGCCTTTCACGGCCTATGCAATAAATTTTTTGGCTGTCTCTTGTTTAATTCCGATCACTATAACTTAATGGATACAAATTATGATCTGGGTCAATGAAGGTCGTTCTTAATTAAAACGCTTTAAAAGCTAAAATGTCCGTTTTGTATTTCCAGTCATTTATTTGTCCTTCTGTTCATTCATCTATCTTTCACACATAATCGGTGGTTAATAATCATTGAGTTTTAGAAAAAATAATCCCTTTTTAGAATACTTATATTTTATTTGGAGTTTACCACAAAGAAAGCATATGTGGATAAAACACTTTTTCAAAAGAAGGAATACTGCGGCACTTTTTATTGGTTGGCAATTTGCAATCATGAAACGAAGTGAAGGAAAATTGCTCTCTGTCAGTTTATTTAAAGGAACTTTACATCAATGCTAAAATTCGCTTCTCTTGATAATTTTTTTCACCTGATAATTGAATCTTTTGGCAAGCGCATTTAGTAATGGCTGAACTTGGTGGACCCACTGTGGAAGAAAACAATCTTTTGTGTGATATTTGCGGAAAACGATTTGCTCGTAAAAGCGCGTTGAACGAGCATTTGCTCTGCCACTCGAGATCGAAGACTCATGCGTGCGACATATGGAACAAAAGATTCCTTAGAATGAACTATTTGAAAAAACATCTTGCAATTCACGAGGGAACTAAAGATCACGTATGTGAAATATGCAACAAGTGCTTCTCACGAAAGACGGATCTTCGAATCCATCTTGTCACTCATACAAATGAAAAGACGCACCAATGCAGAATGTGCGAAAAGGCCTTTGGACAAAGTTCAAACCTGAAACGTCATTTGAGAACTCACACGAAGGAGAAGCCATATTCGTGTGAGTTGTGCCATAAATCGTTTTCTCAGAAGCAACACTTGCAAGGCCGTTACAGCGTCCACACCAAAGATAAACCATATGCATGCGAAGTATGCCAGAAAAGGTTTTCACAAAATTCTACTTTAACTTCTCATTTGTTTACTCATTCGGAAGAAAAGCCCTTCACGTGTGCTGTATGCAATAAAGGATTTTCTCGGAGAATGCGTTTTCACGTCATGAAAGTTCATACAAAATGAAGGCGTTTCATAAAAACGTTTACTCAAAATAGACTTTGTTTAAAAAACAAGATTCATAGTACTTTGAAGACAAAAACGGAAAGATTGACTATTCGTATGCATTTCATCTTGTTTATTGTTTTTAAAAATTTTATTGTGAGACTTCCTCATTTTAATGTAAATGTCTGCCTTTTATGCATTAAATTGTATTCCCTTTACACTATTGTATATGCATAGTAGAGATATTTTTAGATTGTTAGACATTGGGTTATTGGGTATTGTATAGATTTCCGAATGATTAAGCATGAGCCGCGTGCAGCATCTTCTGCGTAAATTAGAAATGGTTTTGAGAAATGTTTCCTGAATTATTTTACAATTTTAACCGTTTCTATGGATATATTCTTCTGTTAACTGCTATTTCGTGTATGAATTTTAAATCTTTCATATGTGTACAAAAGTGCATTTTTAAACTCAAGCTTTTCTTTTATTAATATAATTCTCTTATTTTTACTAATCACGATTTTTAAAATTGGATTTCATTCCCTTAATGCTTTTTAGGCCTTGCTTTGAGACATTTTTCTTAAATATATCATTTCATAAGCGTAGTAATTTGCATAAAAGGTTATGGACTGTGCAGTACAGACCGTTGTTTGTGGCTTCATTGGTTTCTGAAGGATTAAACATAAACGATGTGCATCCCTCTTCTGTGTCAATCGGAACTGTTTTTAAGCAATGACATATTCTTCTATTATTTGATCATTCATGTATGAGTTTTAAATATTTTTTATATATACAGGTGCATTTTTAAATGTTATGCTTGAATTTTAGAAATATATGTTTACTTTATATACTATTCATGATTTTTAAAATGAAGTTTTATTCACTCCATTGCTTTTATGTATAACTATAGACTGTTTTTAAGGCAAAAATATTTCATGAATAGAATATTTGCTAAGTATAATTTAATTTTCCTTAAATTGTTGTAAGAAAACTATTCCAATTATCGGGCGCCTCTTTTCAGAGAATATTTTGTAAATTGACATAAAATCGTACCTTTAATACGACTTATATTATTTGTGATGTAATAAAATATTTTAAATGCAGACATTTATTCATTTTCTATTCTGCTATTTTTTCAATGTTTACTTTCTTCATAGAAAATTATAACTAATTTGTGTAGGTGTGTGTGTTAAGATTTCTTCTTAAAAAACAGCTTATAATATATAAAAACTAAAACTGGAATGTTCAGGGCAAAAAACGTTTCTTTATTGTAAAGTTTATAGCGAAATTAGCTTGTCTGCAGTACACGTCCTGAGCGAGTTTGCTGGAGTGATGAATGAAAGAGGGTGTCGCTTGGATGCGCTTGCAATACAGAATATGGCATCGGAATAAATCGAAGCTTCCATTAAAGCCAGACTGAAATTCGGCAATTAATCTGTTCTCTCGGCCTGATGGTCAACTGGCTAACGCTCTGGTCTTTGGTACCACAGGCTTCAGGTACTACTCCTGGCGGCGCCATGGATGTTTGTGAATGGTTCGGAATGTCCGTTAAATTGTAGGTCCCGGGCTAATTACTCTAAAGTTGCTCAAAATAACTGTCGAGCGATAAATCAAATTGCTTCTCGTGACCTCTTTTGAAAGCCATATAGGAGAGTCGAACTTTAAGATGGCGTCTGCAGTACCGTATCTTTTATCGACGCATCCCTTTTTCTACTCAAAAATAAATCGCTATCTATTCAATTGAAAATCCCTTTTTTACCATGAATATTATAAGTTGACTTAAATTTTTTACGTTGCCAAATATTTAAATTATTTAATATTCAAAGATGGACTTGTTTAAAATGCAGTATATTTTGGTTTTTCTGAGATTCCTTTAGGTAGCAGGGACAACGTACAGACTGTCACTCAATTTCACGAGATAAAAAGTGAAGTAGGATCGCAGGATAATATTCGAATGAAAGGATAATATTCGATTAATTCCCCTTTAAAGAAGTCGCACGAATCATCGACATAAAGAAAGAATTGCCACTTCGACATTGCAATGATTGAGAAAGAAGTCCTAAGGAGCAATTAGAACCGAAATACGGATCTTCCTTCTCGGGCATACATGCAGATTTCTTACCATCTCTTCTTTCGACCACTCCTACAGCTATTTTTATTTGGAAAATTGTTTTAAATCGTCCTGCATATGGAAGATCATGCAGAAGCTGAGTTCAAAATTCAGTATGAGTAATGCATGCATACAATCGTAGCGAGATTCAGCATCCCTTACACACAAATTACTGCACCAACAAGTGGTTGTCCGAAATTAATAAGGCAGTCTGGGTGGGTTCTCCAGTTACAAGAAATATAAGTTTTAGAATGTTTTACTTTATATAACAGTCTGTTTCAATTTTAATGTACGGAATTACTTTAATACATGTATTATTAATAGTAGTAATTAAAACCATAAATTTAAAATTTTGAAAAAGGAATTTTTTCAATGTGCAGTAATTAATAAAAAACTTTTGATCCTTAATTGGACTGACAACAGACACAGCGTGGTAAAAATTGTCCAATATGAAATCTGACAGAAATCAATTAATTCCTTTGATAAATTAGGAAAAAATATACATCTAATATTTTTTTGCTTGAAAATAGGAATCAAAACAAAACACATTTTTTAATCTATCTAATAATTGAATTTTACTGCCCCTTTTTTTTTTTCGTAATTGTATCAGCTGTATCAGAAAAAAAAAAAAAACTTTCTATTACAGAAATGTGAAATAATGTTCTTGCAGATTACTTAAAAGAAAAAAATTGAATTGTGAAAATGAACAAAATTGGATATAAATAGGTCGTGTCATTTAAAAACTCATCAAATCTATTTGAAATAAGAAAATGATTGTACAATAACATAGAATAAGTTAAAAACTTACTTTCCTCAAATTCATAAATTTTCTCACAGTTTACAACCATTGAATATTGTTTTTAATCAAATGATATCGCCTAATGTTTTCTTACAAAATACATTTTGTTTATTTTACCCTAAATTTCTACAATTTCTTTTACCCCCAGATAAAAGCTCTGAAATCTTGTATTATAAACTTACTAGAAAAATGGGGGTTTTTTTGTTCTAATGCAGCTGGCAAACACTTATATAGCTTGTTCTTGGAGGCCTTAAGGCAAACGCTGCACAGACGTTACTCACTTTGCATTACCCACTTGGCATTACCAGCACCAGAGCGCTGGCCACTCGGTCATTCAGGCCCCATTAGAAAAACGTAGCACTCATAAAACTAACAAACTTAACCATTATGCCTTGTATAAGCTGCTGTAATATGAATCTTTTAATTCCTTGTATTTGATAACTTTCTTTATATTATAATACTTCCACAGGGTAAAACCTATTAAAAGGATCGAGATTCATTTTTTTTTTTTTTTTTTTTTACAGTTTCTTTTTCTTTTAAAAAAATTTCTTTAAAAAAAATTTCTTTTAAAAAAAAATGTCTCAAACGTATGATAGAGCAATTCGGTTTGAAGATTATCTCAGAAATATAAATGTTTTCAGTATATATCGTGATAAATAACGACAATCTTTTGTCTGAAAATTTATGTCCACCTACAACAATTTGCTTTCTAATGGGTATAACCCAGGGAGGCCTGCTAAGATGCACCCGCATTTTGCTCATACTTGTCGAAGAATCTGGTGCATTCGCATTCCTCCACCCCATTTATTCAAGGATTCCAAGAAAAGAACATTCAAACCTACTGATTTATTATAGTGAAATATATATTATAGGTATTTGAAGAAGCAAATTATGTATGTATTGAAACGATTACGGCTAACGGGTTTGCAGACCTTAGCTGTAATCAAAATTTTAAATGCAAAGATCCGCAGCTCACTTGAGTATGTATTTTCTATTCGGTTGCATTATAAACACACTGCATCCTACCGCATTACATTAAGAAGCAGTTTTGACAAATGGACCCATCCGAATCTTCGCAAAAGAACTGCTCAAATTCCTTTTAAACAAAATGTCATTCATGTTTGCAGAATGCATCTCATTTAAACACATGCCTTTTGATCCCTTTTCTACTCTAGCATTGTGTCTTAGACTTTGTCCATCAGAACCCTTTTTATAGTTTCAGATTTCCATACATAAATCTTTTGGACAATCTAAATATATCTTCCCCATCTTCTCACCCACATCCAAAAATCCCCATTCCCCTTTTTGATCTTAAGTTTCTAAATTACCCACATACTTGATAAAACATCTTTTTGAGCAACATAAATTACATCATTGGGAAAAAAAAAACATTTTTGATTTTGATGTTTCCTAAAACTTGTCATAACTATTCAGTCGCAATTATAATAAGCTCATCTGATATTCTTCAAGTTAGTATTTCTTCGAAATGTAGCGTTTTTACCAGTAAAGCTCTACCTTTTTTTTTTTTTTTATAGTTTCTTTCGACATATATCAACTCAGCTGAAGGTTACATTAAATTTATAGATAATTTAAGTAATATTCATGATCTATTAAGTGAAGCTTCACTTTTAATAGATCATGATTTATTTTTGAGTTATAAGTTCTTGGAAAAAATAATGTCTAAAACGCTAGGAGGATACAGAAGTCCGACTATTCCACTGCGTCTTTGCAGAAAAGGTCAACAAGAGAGAAAATCAACGAATTTCAGTCTGGGTTGGATGGAAGCTTTGATTTATTTTGAACGTTGTCAAAGTGACACCAACATTTCATTTCATCTAATCAATAAATCACTTCACAGGGTTGCATTTCAAAATTCTGACAAATTAATAACGTTTATGAAACTGCAATAAAATAAACTTTTTCTCTCTTCAGGGTAGAAAAATAAAATGCAATTCTGCTCATCCTATTCCGCCTACAGGGCAGGGAAAACGCTTTTAAAAAAGCTATGAAAAACTCTTCAAAAATTCAAACGTTCTGCATCTGAGCATTTTATACAGAAATCGTATGCAAACCACACGAACAAATAAATGAATCATTTGTATTTACCTATGAGAAAGTATTATGACAAACACTGAAGAAATTACAAAAGGAAAGTCAATAAACATCTTTATTTAAAATAATTTTTTTTATTCTGCAGCAAATTACAAATTATTCTTTGAAAAGAATCTTCCAACAATTTGAAGGAATTTTTTTCTTGCAAAAATATAAAAATTAAATTATTACCTCATATTAATGCAAGTTTTGTATTTACAAAATGTTATAAATAAAAAAATATAAAAATAATACGTAACAGCCATTTAGTGAATAAAATCTAATTTTATAAATCGTGAATAGCAAATTTCGGAAAGTTATGTTTATAAAAGTAAAGCTCAAGTTCAATTTAAAAATGCACTTATGTACATAATAAAAATATTTAAAACTCGTACATTAATTATTGGACATTAAAACACTATAACATGAAACTGTTCAAATTATATAAAAACATTGTTCAAAATGCTATCCCATTTAAGTAAAAACGGCTGCATGCCGTTCATGGTTAATCATTCAGTAACATAAGAAAATCTAAAATTGTTCCTCTATTACACATTCTATAATTTATAGAGAATAAAATTGTACACATAAAAGTATAAAGCAACATGTACGCTAAAAAAAAAAAAAGATGTTTCACAATAAAAATTTAAAAGCAATACACGAGATGAAATGCATACGAATAATGAATTCTTCCGTATTTGTCAACAAATTACAATCCTCTGTGGATGTCGTTTTTCAAAAAAAAAGCGCTGCTCTATTTTGAGAAAATGATTTGCGGAAAAATGTACACTTTTACTTTGTATGACTTTTCTTGTGATGTTATAGACTTCCTTTTTGGGAAAATCCTTTCTGGCATACCTCGCAGACGTACGGCTTCTCTTCGGTGTGGACGCGGTGATGGCTTTGTAAGTGATGCTTGTAAGAAAACGCTTTGTTGCACAACTCACACGAATAAGGCTTCTCTTTCGTGTGACTTCTCAAATGTTGTCTCATATTTGATCTATGGGCAAATGCTTTTCCACACAAACTGCATTTGTGCGCCTTCTCTTTGGTATGGAAAACCACATGACTTTTAAGAGAAGCCTTTACTGCATATTTCACAAATGTGAGTTTTTTTCCCTTCGTGCATTACTAAATGCTGTTTTAACTCACCTTTTCTAAGAAACTTTTTGTTGCATATATCGCTCGCATGAGTTTTCGTTCCAGAGCTAGCTATTTTTTATCTATTTTATTTTTTATCCGGCAAAAGGACTTTCCAACCTACAGGTTTTTATAACCCATTCTCGGAATAAATTCCTCGGTGAAGGCTTCAGGTTATGATCTTCATCGAGTTTCGAACCAAGAATCATTGGTTGGAGAATTCAACGCGCTCTCCTGGCGTTTTATGAATTAGTAAACTACATTAAAACTTCTTTTCATATTGAAATGTGAACGAAACAAAAAAAAAAAAAAAAAAAACTTTAGTAAAACATTTCAGATTGGAGTTAGTCATGAGTTAGCTAGTCATTAAAATCTCATGTTGATTGTCCGTAACACTGCAAAACTCAAACATATAAGCAAAATATCAGAATACTAGCATTTTCTTGATTAAGTATTGCGCGGATTAAATCCATTCAGAAAATAATTCTCTCATCTTCGATACATACTTTTAAAAGTAATTTTACAAGTATATTCACAGTATACAATTCAATAGAAAATGTTATTCTGTTTAAAAATTGCACAATATGAAATGCAAACGAATAGTTCATTTTTCCGTATTTGTCAGGAAAGTACAATCTTCTGGTAATCTCGCTTAAAAAGAAAGAAAAATCTATTTTGAGAAAAAGAACTGTAGAAAATTTGTCGCATATTTACTTTGTATGAATTTTCTTATGGCATAATAAATTGTCCTTTCGAGAAAACCCTTTTCGGCAGACATCACACACGAAGGCCTTTTCTTCGGAATGAGTAAACAAATGAGCAGTTAAACCATGTTTGTGCGTAAACCCTTTCTGGCATGTTTCGCACACGTATGGCTTTTTTTGGTGTGTGTACGCATATGAACTGTTAAACTACCTTTTGTGAAAACCTCTTCTGGCATGTTTCGCACACGTACGGCTTCTCTCCGGTGTGGACGAGGTAATGGGTTTGCAAGTTTCGCTTCAGAGAAAACGCCTTATTGCACAACTCGCAGGAATGGGGCTTCTCTTGCGTGTGAATTCTCAAATGCAGCCTCAGAGCTGAACGTTGTCCAAATGCTTTTTCACAAATACTGCATTTGTGCAACTTTTGTTTGGTGTGAACGACCATATGGATTCGAAGTTCTTTCTTTCGAACGAAATGTTTCTGGCATATTTCACACGCGTGAGCCTTAATTGCCTCGTGAATTAGACGATGCTCTTTTAAGTCGCTTTTTCTGAGAAATCTTTTGTTGCACATGTCACAAACGTGAGGCTTCTTTCCCGAGTGGCAAATCGAATGCTGTCTCAATTTATTTTTCTGAGAAAATCTCTTGCCGCAAATATTGCACAAAAAAATGTTTTTTTCCACAGTTGTTCCAACAGGCTGAGCCATTATTTATTGCGTTGAGGGTCGTACCTAAAAGGAAAAACAGTTTATCTAATTACAACGAGGAAGAGAGGTAATATAGGTTCAAATAATTTCTATTAAATACCTTCATGTTAATTTCCTGATAGATGGGAAATTTTCTTCAGTTCATTTTATTATTGTAAATGCCAGATTGCCAACAAATAAAAAAAAAAAAACCTTAACTCTCTTATATTTGAAAATGTTAATTACCCTTATTGCACAACTGCAGGAATGGGGCCTGAATGGTCGAGTGGCTAGCTCTCTGGCGCTCGGTACCACAGGTTTCGGGTTCCATGGATGTTTTCAGTGGTTCGGAATCCACTTTAAGCCGTAGGTCCCAGTCTCATATGACTGTAAGAGCGTCTCGAGCAAAAGTCACACTTCTACCAAACTAACATCAAAGATATGCTAACATGTAAATGATTAGAGACTTCAAAAATGGACATTAGACACTCTGAAATACTCACTCGGAGCGGGTGATTCTGTAACAAGAAAGCACTCGGCCTTCTAAAGCACGAGTGACTCAACTGAGTGAATTTGGAGGGTACATTCTACTTCAGACATAAGAAAATTATCTTTTCATGTCTCTGCACTATTTTCTTGATATGTTATATAAAATCTCGGAAAATATGTTAATAATTATGCCCAACAATAAATATTTTTTCCTTCAAAAATATTCGATTTACATCCCATCTAACTAAATTACTTTCCATTCAACCAGGTATTTTAAGAACTCGCTTTTGACGTAAGAATCCTATGAAGAGTCATTTAAATACATATTTCTATTCTCTTATAGATGTTATTTGGCAGAAAATAGTTGGCGGCATGAACGAGAAAACGTTCTCAGTACTTATCAGGGGCAAGATTAGCCATTCGGCTTAAAAGTGGAAAATGGGGAATCAATTAGTATTGTTAGGGATGCTAGTTAAACATGGGAAGCGTAATGCAGTTTGGGAAGTAAGAAAGCTTAGCAATCATTCTGGATTTTTTTTAAAATTTAAATTATTATAAATTAATATTATTCTCATTTCAATTAAAACCCCTTCAAAATTACCTTTCTCTCCAATTACATCGTTACGTTTTGAATCCGTATGATTTGAAGAGCAGTATTCACAAAAGGGACACTGGTGTCTCTTCACATTGCCCACCCATCTACTGACAATCCCTGCAAAAGAAAAGAAAAATTAGCCTAAATTCATTCACAGATATTAGAGTTTGACGTACAACCGATGTAAAAAGTTATTCAATTCAATAAATATTCATATCCAATCATTTTAATTCACAACTTTAGATAGAAAAGATCAAATACCAATCGATCTCGGAAATACAGTAAGGAATTGACACTAGGTAAATAATGAACACAGAAATAAAGTTTAAAAACAAGTAATATAAAAAAAAATATTTTTAAAGTCAATTCCTACTTTGTTTTCTCTACATTGCAGAAAGTCCTTTATAAATAATTTTCATTCATTTTTTAAAGTTTATCTGGCGCCCTCTATTAGTAGATATATGCAACTTAAATATAAAAAAAACCAAAAATTAATTAATTGAATTTAATTAATGAATTAATATTTGAAAAACTGTATTAACATCCAGTGTCATCCACTACAAGTTCCAAAAAAAAAGGCATTTGAACTTGAGTGGATGAATGAAAAAGTGTTTTATGAACGATTGAAAATTTGAACAAGATATATAGGAGATTGTGAGCTAATAGAAGGAATTGAAAAACCCAAAATAAGACATAAAATGGACTGAAATAAACTGTATCAGTTCTCAGATAGTCAATATTGATTGTCAGTATTAGTTGTTCCATATCAATTTAAAATCGTAACTGGGGACTGACGGCTAAGTGACTAGCGCTCGATGCCTCTGGTTTCGAGATTGGTTCCGGCGGTGCTGTGGTTATTTGTAGTGGTTCAGAACCCACTTTAAGCCGTAGGTCCTACATACCATACAGAATAAAAAAAAAAAAAGTCAGCGTCACGGAGCCAAGTCAGCCTTCTAGCTGCGGGTGCTTCACCACAACAGAAGCTGCCCCCTTCCATGAGACCACACGGGTTCTTGGACTGGTCTAGATGTTGCTGCCTACCCAGTGGCATAAGAAACGACAACAAATTCGTTACTAATTTTTATTATAATTCAAATAAAATACATTTTCTAAGAATAAAAATTTTAATATAATGCCAATTATCTCTCATATCATCTCTGAAACTTACCACATCAGGTACTCATTTATGGATTTTAGAGTTTTACGCGAATACAAGAAATAAATACATCAAATTAAATAAATATGCGTATTTAATATTATTATCATGCAACTTTAGATACAAAGGACTAAAATGAATACATCTTAGAGGTATAGTAAATATTTTGAGACAGTAATAAAATAATGAACACAGAATTAAGTAAAAAGAAAAATCCCTGAAAAATGAGCAACATTTTCTGAGTCTTTAAAACTACAACCAAAGCCTTTAAACAACAACACAATAATAATAATAATAATCGAGTTTCTTAAACACAATAAAATGCAAAGAATTTATTAAATGCACTCATTATACAGGGTGTCCCAGCAAGACCGGATACACTCTGCACAGCCAGATTCGTTGTTTGACGATCTCCAGATCTGACCCCTTTAGAGTTCTTCCTGTGAGGCCATCTAAAGGAATTGGTTTAACGAGACCCAGTTACCTCAGAAATGGACCTAGTTGCTCGTCTCCATAGTGCGTTTACTTTTCTGGACACTACGATGCTAGAACGTGTACAGTCAATCATTCCACGACGCGCGTGCCTGCCTCCATATGAGCGGGGACATTTCGAACATCTTCCTGTTTAAAATTAAGCAAATACTGATATTCATGTTTCGAATACAGGTTTTTCGTAAACCGGATATGATGTCATACTTTTTCTCGAAAACTACGGGCCGTAGAGGTACAGTTCTTTGGGCATTTTTTATGTATTCCAAACTACGAATCTGGCTGTGCAGAGTTTATCCGGTCTTGCTGGGACACCTTGGATTGTAAAACTTTCGATACAAATGATTGAAATAAATAGACATCATGGAAAAATAACATGAAGTTCAAGACAATAGAAAAGTACTGCACACTGAAATAAAGTTAAACAAAAAAATAGTTGCATGCAACTGTATCAATTATCTGCCTGTCAACCACAATTAATTGAAACTCTTTACTACTTTCACTGTAACTTTTGTACATAAAATATATTTTCTGAAAATAATTTTTTTGTTATAGAATATTAATTTTGTCTCAGTGCACCAAAAAAATTATTATTCATAGTTCCAAAGGTTTGAAACAATTTTAAAATTTTTCAGAATTCACGTAATAATTAATCAGTTGAACAAAGAAGCTGAACTTTGTAAAATATAACATCCTCCGATTCCTTTCCTCCAGTTCTTCTCATACGCATATTACAAAAAAAAAAAAATTAAATGTCTACAATAACTCATAGGCTTCGACACTCATAGGACACCGTTTAGCGACGCTCTAAAGTGTGAGACGCCGCCATGTGACCCTTCAGAGTAGTTTTATGAGAAGATCTTTTTTGTCACACAGAGTTCAAGGGAAAGGGCGCTCCCGGATGTGAGTCATCACGTGGCGCTGCAGGGCACTGTTCTGAGGAAGGCTTTTTGCCACACTGAAACGGGCACTTGAAAGGTCGCTCTCCGGTGTGGGTTCGAACATGCCTTTTCACGTCAACAATATTTGACGAGCGATATTCGCAAAAAGGGACACTGATGTTTCTTCACATTGCCCACCAATCTGCTGACAACCCCTGGAAAAGAAAAGCCTAAAATTAGCCTAAATTCATTTACAGATATTAGAGTTCGACGCACAACCGATGTGAAAAGTTATTCAATTCAACAAATATTCACGTCCAATCATTTTATTAGACAACTTTAGATAGAAAAGATCAAATACCAATCAATCCTGGAAATATACAGTATTAATTACATACAATAGAAAAATAATGACCACAGAAATAAAGTTAAAAAAAAAAACTCAAATGAAACAGATATGGACTGAAATAAACTCATATCAGTTTTCAGACTGTCAATATTTTGAAACAATTCTTCCACATCAATTTAAAAATTAGCTAATTATTATTAATTTCAGAAGCTTGAACTTTCTAAAATTTAACATCCTCCCTATTCCTTTGCTTCACTTCTTGTGGCCCGGTGGCTCATGACTAGCGCTCTGGCCTTTGATACGACATTTCGAACCCCTGGATGTGGCATGGATATTTCAGTGGTTCGGCATCCACGTTACGGTGAGGTCCTGGTCTAACGAGTTCAAGTGTGCACAAAATGACCGTAGAGCGACACACCAAACCTTCACTTCTTTTAAAACCCATATTTAAAAAAAAAAAAAAAATGTCCACGAGAAAACCCTTGGCACTAATAGGACATATTGAGGGTCGTTCTCCTTGCGAGTCGTGCTCATTCAACCCACCTTTGCGAATCATTCAGACAAAGAACAGAGGGAAGGGCGCTGCGGACCTCCAGAAGAAGAAATTAATGAATCAGTCATTAGAAATTGCTTTCTCCCCACTCAGAAGGGGCGGGAGTTGAATCATGCCTTTTCAATGACCCAGATGAGTTAAAGGGTATTTGTAAAGGACACATGATGCCACTGCACATCTTCTTATATATTAACTAAGCAAACCCTTGCAAATGAAATTAAGCTGGAATTTTTTTTTGTGTGTGGATATTAGAATTTCACACATACAAAATATGTTGAATTTATTAAATTCAATAAATCGCCCTATTCATTACTCACATTTCTATATAAGGTTTTATACACAGCAACTACATAGAGATAAATTCAAAAGGAAAATAATGAACTCGTCAATAAAATTGTCTAAAATGGATCGCATCCCTTCTGGGAATGTCAATACCGAAATACAGATTATTTCATCTAATTATCAACAAATCATTTTTATCAATCAAATCAACAATCATCACAAATTATTTTTTTTACAAATCATTCATACAACTGGAGAACA
>BPLR01002804.1:0-56274 GCA_021605095.1 Caerostris extrusa
CAAAAAATTAAAAATTTGGTGCTTACAAACCGTCGATTTACAATTAGATACCTTGTTGATGACGTTGGAATTTCAAAAGGATCGGTCAATTTAATTTTGGGCCTCAAACTCGCCAAATCTCGATAGGTACCGAAAACACTGAATGCGCCAGCTAACACTGCATTGATTGTTTGTGACTTTTTCGTCAAAAATCAAACCTATATCGTTCCACAACCACTGTAGTCAAGCCGTGTGACGTCTGGCTATTCCTTAAATTCAGAGAGAACACTCCGAGGACACTCTTTTGAGTCGATTGAAGAGATTCAACGCGAATCGCTGCGCTCTTTGGAGGCCATCCCTGCCGATGACTTTCTAGCATGCATTGAGGATGGGAAAAAAAGTTGGCATAGGTGCATTGTGTCCAGAGGGGATTACTTTGAAGGCGATGAAATAAATTTTGAAGAATAAATGAGGAGTTTTGAAAAAAAAAAAAGTATTTGGTCTTACATTTTGGCCACAGTAGTATATATAAGGTACTGATAGGGTTCCCCTCAGCATAATCCTTTACCATATCCTTACATTAGAAGCATGTTTATTTTCCTTCTTATCCACACTTAATGAAAGTATATTGAGCCAAAATATTTCTAAATCTAACTATAGTAATAAATTTATAATTAAAAGTGGTTAAAATTTTAAAAGTGTGTTACATTTTTGTAAGAGTTTAACGTTTCTATGTAAAATGATATATGACGTTAAGACGTTTATAATTAAAACCGGCAAAGAAGATCATTGTAGAATTTTAAATCTTCCATTCCAAATGTTTTCAAATCATAAGAAATAATAGCGTAACTGAAAAAAAGTTGGCATAAAAAAAACCTTTCTATGGTGATATAACTCTCTGTATTACAAACAGAACAAAACCTGTAAAAGCAAGCAAGTTTGATTTTAATCATTCCTAACAACACTTTCTCCATTATAAGCTCATTTATATAACAGGCGGGCTGAAAAGTGCAGAGGCTGACACATAGATGGGGCTACTAGTATTGAATCCATATGAGTTTTAGTTAGCCCTAATCTTCAAAAGACATGTGTATAAATTTGACAGCTGTTGCACTATTAGTATGTGAGTTATAGCATTTTTAGTGAAGCAACTTTTGTTAGTTTGAAAAAATGGATAAAAGGAATTTCGTGTGTTAATAAAGCATTGCTTTTTGGAGAAATAAAATACTATTGAAGCCAAGGCTTTGTTTGATAAACATTATTTGGACTTTGCACCAGGAAAATCAACCGTAGAGAAGTGGTTTGCTAAATTTAAACGAGGCGAAATGAGCACCGATGACGATGCAAGCAGTGGACGCCCCAAAGAGGCTGTTACCGACGAAAACATCAAAAAAAGTCCACAAAATAATTTCTGATAACCGTAAAGTTAAAGTTGATTGAGATAGCTGAGACCCTAAAGATATCAAAGGAGCGTGTTGGGCATATCGTGAATGAATATTTGGATATGCGAAAGCTCTGTTCATAGTGGGTGCCGCGCAAGCTTACAATCCACCCAAAACAACAACAAATTGATGATTCTAAGCAGTGTTTGGAGCTGTTCAATCATAATAAACCCGAATTTTTGCGTCGACATGTGACAATGGATGAAACATGGCTCCATCATTTCACACCGGAGTCCAATCGACAGCCAGCAGAGTGGACTGCACGTGATGAACACTAAAAATGCTATAACTCACATACTAATAGTGCAACAGCTGTCAAATTTATACGCGTGTCTTTTGAAGGTTAGGGCTAACTAAAATTCATACGGATTTAATACTAGTAGCACCATCTATGTATCAGCCTACAAACCTTTCAGCCTACCTGTTAAATGCAAGCTTGCCAAGAAGAGAACAATAAAACATTTTTAAATAACAAAATACATAACCTCACAAAACTTTGCATTTTTAAAAAACTTCTACATACTAGTAAATATTATATGTCAGTTGATTAGCCCCTAGTAGAATATCTTGCAACATCCACTACAGCTTTGAAACTGCTGAGGGGGTTGAAATTCTTTATTTTATTATTATTATTATTATTTTGTAATTTCTGCTACAGTGCTTTTAGTTCGGTTTTCGCTTAAATATCGTGTTTTCGTTCTCTAATCTTTCCAAATTTGTTTTATTTGGTTTATAACTTGTCAAACTCGCGGAAAATTATATAGAGACACCAGTGGAAAATAGGTGACAAAATTAAATCAGAATTTGTTTTAGGTAATTAGAAGAATTTATTAAATTAAAAGATGATAGATATGAAATATAATTGTTGTGAAATCTTGATAATGTTAATCTTCTAAATAACTATATTTCAAAACGAATTTGAATGTTTAGGTAAAAGATTCTAGAACAAATGATTTTCATTTAAGGTTTGGTTTGTCTCTCTACTGTACATTTTTGCACACTTTGGGCTAATTACCTATATTTTAAACGAACCACTAACAGCGGAACCCATGCGACCGCCAGGATTCAAACCTGAAGCCTGTTAAAAAGAAAAAGAAAAACAAAAAATAAAATTGGGGAAATAAAATTAACATAAAGAGAGAGCTGAATAAAATATTTATTTATTTAGTATGTCTAGAGAGGTGCGCGGACGTTTTTTGTTGGTAGGTAGCGTTATGTCATATTCAGGTATGGGGATTAGACATGGTTATTCATAGATGGTTGATTGGCTGAGCCATTTAGAAGTAAGTAGAGTTTGTCTGCTGGATTGTTAGCAGTTTGTAGTTGGTTGAAAAGATGATTGATATTGTTATTTCCTGCAAATATGTTAATAAATTCTTTGTGAATATAAATTATTTTAAAGATATCATGCGGAATAATTTCATCTAAATTTTGAATTAAAGTAGGAGAGTTGGATGAAGTTTTTGGATTGACTGAATTTTGAATAACATTATTATTATTTCTGGTGACAATGTTAGAGAAAGAGAATTTTTCATTGACTTTGTTAGAAGTAAATGTAATATTCTTTATTTTATTATTATTATTATTTTATTATTTTTTTTTTGTAATTTCTGCAGCAGTGTTACTTTTATTCTTCGCTACTTACTGCTTTTAGTTCGGTTTTCGCTTAAATATCGTGTTTTCGTTCTCTAATCTTTCCGAATTTGTTTTATTTGGCTTATAACTAGTGAAACAGATAGTTCTTTCAAACTCGCGGAAAATTATATAGAGACGCCAGTGGAAATTAGGTGACAAAATAAGGTCGGAATTTTTTTAGGTAATTAGAAGAATTTATTAAATTTAAAGATGATAGATATGGAATAAAACTGTTGTGAAAACTTGATAATGTTAATCTTCTAAATAATTAAACTTCAAAACGAAATTGAATGTTTAGGTAAAAGATTCCAGGATAAATAATCTTCATTTAAGGTTTGGTTTGTCTCTCTATGTTAAATTTCTGCACACTTTGGGTTAATTAGACTAGTACCTATATTTTAACGGGGTTTCCGAACCATTAACAAACACCCATGCTACCGCCAGGATTCAAACCTGAAGCCTGTTTTACCAAACAACATAGAGTTATATAACTGAATGTCAGGCAACAATCTTCATTTAAAGACTAAATGAAAACATTACATGAACATAAGAAACTGCGAAATTTTAAAAAGTTTGACCTCAAGATATCTCTTTAATTAAAGGAAGTTGATGTAAACTCCTTCAATTGCTACACCAAGAAAAAAAGTGGTAAAACACTGAATTTCAAATGAGCGAATGTGTTAAGGATCTTCAAATGATAAAGAAATGAGAATTAAACATTCAAATCTACTAGATTCATTCGTTATCTAATATGATCACCTGAATGAAATAAACGAATCACATAATGTGAGGAATGAAATAATGTGAATGTTAATGATTTTTTTGGTGAAATAACTTATCTTGAGGAATATACTTGGACATGTAAACTATCAAGATTCTTCGTAGGCGTTTCTCTTTTCAAACATCAACCACAGACATCCTCTACTAGAGACAAGATTGAAGATAATGACGGTTATTGAATCATGTTCACTCCTTGGAAACTGTTTAGAGCAGCACTGTTAACGTGTGGCTTTTTCTTTTGGTATTGCTGGTTTCAGAAATATCTTCGAGAAAGGACCTCACAGCTGGGGAAATGATAAAATTATTATAACGCCAGCAGTAAGTTTACTCGAAATGAAGACCAGAGGGGTCATTCTACAGTACATGTTGTCACACACATTAAAATTCGTCTTGTAATGTTGGTGTGATGTTCCTCTATTGACGGCTACCCGTCCATACCAATCTTTGGTAATCATTGCAACGAGAAACGCACTCACAAATACAAAAAAGAATTTAACACTTAAAATGCCTAAAATGATACCAAGTTCCATTGCCATCTTGATCTGCACCATGATAGCCTTTTTATTGTATTGTTATGAAGTCAATGGAATACTAGAAATTGAACGTCTAGCTTGTAGTCCAATTCATACAAGTCGCTTTTGATTGTTTTGTACAGACATTGCTGGACATCTTGGACTTGAAATGTGTCGTCTAATTTTGTTTACTGTAGTAAAGAGATGAGTCAAGCTATTAATGAGACTTCCTTTAAATGTCTTTGTGCACTTCTTTCGGAGATTCGAATTCGTCATTCTTCAGCAACGACTAGAACAGGGATGGGCAAACTTTTTCGGTGGCGGGGCAAAAAAAAATCGAAAAAAATTGTTTGGCGGGTCAAGATAAATTTTCAAAAATTTAAAAAATAATATATAAGTATTACAATTTAAATATGTTAATGAGATGAATGAAACTGCGATTTCCTTTTTAAAAGTTACTTATATTCAGTTTCGATGTGAGTTGTACTGACTCTAAGGAACGAGGTTCATTGCTCATCTGTCAGCCTACTTCTGAAATAATTCTTTCTGTGGTTCATAGCTGAAAACACTTGTTACGCATATATAAGATGAAACAAACATAGCACTGATTTTCTGGGCGTGAGATATTAAATTTGGGAAACTATTTTTCGATATGGATTTGTAAAATCTCTAACTTTGGCATATTTAGAAATAACTGCTTGTAATAATTTTTAGATTGCAACTCAATTAATTCAATTCTGCAAATATGACCTCACTACTTCACAATTTACGTTGAAAGGCATGGTAAAAATATCCAAATAGAGAAAGTAAAAGATTATCAGTCCTTTGAAAAAAAGGGAGAAAAATAATATTTAATCAAAGTAGAAAAGGAGAGGGATATATAATATATATTTATTTTAATTTCATCTCTGGCAAATTAAAATTCTATATTCCGGATAGAACCTTCCGGAGGGCCGGAGTTCACCCATCCCTGCACTAGAACATGAATTGTACGGCAATCCTAATTCTCTGGCTAATCGATTTATGATATAACCAAATATCTCAGTTAAAAGTTCTTTTCTTCTCAATGTGAGACAATTGGGGACAGATACACGCCAGTGAACGTTAAACATCGTAAAAAATTTCATAATATTTTTTTCTGAATTTTGAAGTTGTAATTTTTTTATGCTGTTTACTTTTTGATCAGACTTTTATATCAGTATAGCTACTACTACTTTTCAGAAATAAGTGGCAGATGCTTGAAATTACTATCATTTGCATGTCTAAAAATACTGTAATTTGGGTAATTCAGGTTAAATGTAAGAAGTTATTTATGGGTAAATTTCAATATTATACTACATTAGGTTATTGGTTTTTCAGCAAGTGAAGTCTTTTGTGAATTATCTTTCTTTATATCGAAATTTTAAATATCTATAATATATGTAACAGACCCGTTTTGTCCATAAATATAACAATTTCGAACAATCTATCAATTTTAAAATTGCATTATATGATTATAAAAAGTTTGAAATTTGTAAATTGGGATAAAACCTTCTGTTAAGTTCTGCTACGTTATATATAAAGCATAAGAGTATGTGTAATAGTCACGTGTTCAATAAGGAGAAAGTAGACTTACAACTTTTACTATTTGTACATTCTCAAATACTAGTATTTTCTTTCATTTTATGATAACTCCGTTTTTCATAATATATCAATTAAAATATTGTAATTCGTAACATTTCATACTTATTTTATTAGGTTTGTTGCTAGATTCAATGCTTATATTTAGGTAATAAGAGAAATGCTTTGATATTAATTTAGTTCATAATATCTCCTCTGACGAAAACTATTCAAATTTATTAATGAAAAAAATGTCTTAATAATTTTAAAATAATAAAATCGTGAAAGCTTTAATGTAATAAAATTTAAACATCGTACGAAACTAAATAAAAAATATCGCTATGCTAACAAGACCCAATCAACTAACAAATGTTTTCTATTGTTTCAAATCCAATTTACCTCACATAGTTTATTGATCCTCTTACTGTCAGATCCAACCCGTTTTTTTTTTTCATATTCCCTTATTTGCTGTTCTTACCGGGTAAACACCAGATTAATAAGAAATTGCGAATTGTACAATTTACAAAAATATTTAAAAAAATCTCGAAATATACAATTAGCTAGACTCAGTTGGTAAGTTTCAGTATTACTCCATCAAATTCAAGATGGCTATAGAAATGTCTTAAAGATAGAATCCAAACAGAATAGCGAAATTAATTTTTTTTTTTACATGTAATATGTATATATCACATAAATGTTTAGTTTCTAAATTTTTTTTTTAGAATGTTGTTTTTATTTATTCTTAGTAAAAGCAATACATAAAAAAAAAAATGTAAAGAAGTAAAAAAAATCTACCAGTCTAACAAATATATAACGGCCGGAGTGGGTTGTCTAGGAGATATTTTCAAAACACAGTAAAGAAACAAGGTATTTCTTTTAAGGGCATTTAATGAAGCACTATTATACAGCGATATTTAGTTTAACTATTAATACATCACAATCATCTTCTCTCGCTGCTCATTCTTCTGCAGCCTGCCTCCTCTCTCGTTGTCGCCTTCTTTTCCCGCGCCTATCTACGGAGTCTCTTCCACTTCTCCCAGGGCCAGAGTTCAAAGTGGAATACTGCCATTACATGGCAAAAGGTTTGTGTCAAAGACATTTGTGGTAAAAATTATTAAATAAAATTTGAGGCAGCATTATGGAAAGGAAGTGGCATTACTTAAAAAAAAGCAACACGCTAAAACCTTAAATGACACATTTCGAAATTCTAATAATTATACACTTAAATTTATGTTGTTGTGTGTCAATAGAAACGCACTCATAAATACAAAAAAGAATTTAACACTTAAAATGACTAAAATGATACCAAGCTCCTTTGTCATCTTGCTCTGCACCATTATAGCCTTTTATTGTATTGTTATGAAGTCAATAGAATACTAGAAATTGAACGTCTGCCCTGTAGTCCAATTCATACAAGTGCCTTTTGATTGTTTTGTACAGACATTGCTGGACATCTTGGACTTGAAATGTGTCGTCTAATTTTGTTTACTGTAGTAAAGAGATGAGTCAAGCTCTTAATGAGACGTCTTTTTTAATGTCTTTGTGCATTTCTTTCGGAGATTCGAATTCGTCATTCGTCAGCAACCACTAGAACAGGGATGGGCAAACTTTTTTTCGGTGGCGGGGCAAAAAATCGAAAAAAAAATTGTTTGGTGGGTGAAGATAAATTTTCAAAAATTTAAAAAATACTATATAAGTATTACAATTTAAATATGCTAATGAGATGAATGAAGCTGCGATTTCCTTTTTAAAAGTTACTTATATTGAATTTCGGTGTGAGATGTACTAACTCTAAACAACGAGGCTCATTGCTCATCTGTCAGTCTACTTCTGAAATAATTCTTTCAGTGGTTCATAGTTGAAAACACTTGTTCTCATATATAAGATGAAGCAAACATAGCACTGATTTTCTGGGAGTGAGATATTAAATTTGGGAAACTTACTTTCAATATGGATTTGTAAAACTCTAACTTTGGCAGATTTAGAAACAGCTGCTTGAGACAATTTTAGATTGCAATTCAATTAATTCAACCTGTAAATCTGACCTCACTACTTCACAATTCACGTTGAAAGACATGGTAAAAATATCCAATTAGAGAAATTAAAAAGATTATCAGTCCTTTGAAAAAAAAGGAGAAAAAATAGTATTTAATTTATCATCTCACGTTATGATATGCCGAAGCGATAAACCAGCGAATCTCAGTTAAAATATTCTTTTCTTCGCAATGTGAGACAGTTGGGGACAGATACACGCCAATGAACAGGAAACATTGTAAAAAATTCCATAATATTTTTTTCCTGAATTTTGAAATTGTAATTTTTTTATGCTGTGTACTTCTTGATCAGACTTTTATGTCAGTATATCTACTACTACTTTCAGAAATAAATGGCAGATGCTTGAAATTACTATCATTTGCATGTCTAAAAATACTGCAATTTGGGTAATTCTACAACTTTCCAGTCTTGGTGTTACAATTTTAATACTGAAGGGTTTGCTATTTACCATACAAACCATTAATCACCGAACCCTACCAGTACGTTAAGTTAATAAGTTAAATATTTAAGATACGTTACAATATTTATTCTTGATTAAGGTTTAGGAGGTTTTGGAAGTTATATTCTAGATTGTTAGGTAGTTACAATAATGTCGAAATATATTGTTTTTATGATGCTTTGTTGATCATTCAAAATGACAATGTAATTAATTCTTTATGACTGACTAGTTTCTAAAAAACACCTAGCATTGCCCTTATTAGAGTATATGGGTGTCTTGATTCGAGATAGATGTATTGATTGATAGCTAGTTTTCAGGATAATTGTAAGAAGATATTTATAGGCAAATTTCAATATTATACTACATTAGATTATTAGTTTTTCAGCAAATGAAGTCTTCTGTGAGTTATCCTTCTTTAAATTGAAATTTTAAATATATATAATACATGTAACAGACAAGTTTTGTACATAAATACACTCATGTCCATAAATTAAGGATAATTCAGAATCACACAGAAATTGAACTCTAAAATAAAAATTTCACCTGTAGAATTATCACACACATCTTGAAGAAGAATATGCAAATTACAGGAAACCACCACAGGGCGCGGATAGTACGTCACAATGACGAGAGTGTGAGAGAGGGGTAAATAAGGAATGGTGGCAAAGAAGTAAAATTGTTCACAAGCGCTTGAAAAGCTTTTCAGTGCAATAACCGCATAGTTATGGCAAAAGGAAGCATTTGGATGGTTTTTACGTGGTAGAATTATCGGACGACTGGAATGTGGACGTACCCAGCTGGAAGTATCCGAGGAACTTGGAATCGCCCAGAGTGTCATCTCCAGTCTTTGGCAACGATTCCAAGATGATGGGAATGTGAGTAGATGTTACTGCACAGGTCGCCCCCGAGTTACAACGCCGAATGAGGACCGATATTTAGCAGTTACTGCCAAAAGAAACAGACGGAGCACAGCATCAGACCTGTCTCGTCAGCTCTGTTCAGCTACCGGTACGACAGTTTCAAGGCAGCGTAGACCGTGTACAGACGCTTAGGGCACATTGGTCTATATTCTCGTAGGCCTGTCAAATGGTCAACCGCAACTCACTGTCGCCTGCGATTAACCTGGAGTAGAGAGCATGCATTGTGGACACCAAAACAGTGGTCTTGTGTGATGTTTTCCGACGAGTCCAGGTTTAGTTTGCAGTCTGATTCTCGCCGGACTTTCATATGGAGAGCGCCAGGTCGACGTTACCACCAAGAGAACACCATTGAATGACACCGTTACGGTGGTGCAGGATGGCTTGTTTGGGGAGGAATTATTCTTGGTTGCAGAATTGACCTGCATGTTCAGAGTGTAACGATGACAGGCCACATCTATCGGGATGTCCTTCTGGAACAACATGTACGTTTGTTTCGGGGCGCCATGGGTGCTGAATTTCTGTTTATGGATGACAACGCCCGTCCTCACCGTGCAAACATTTGTAGACGAATGCCTTCAATTGGAGGATATCACCCGTATGGATTGGCCAGCATACTCACCGGACTTGAATCCAATAGAGCATGTGTGAAATATGCTTGGCCGACGAATTGCAGCCCGTCAACCCCCTCCCACCTGTCAACCGGAACTTCGGAGGGCATTGCTTGATGAGAGGTGTATCACCTTGTAGCATTAAGTTTATTTGATATTCAAGATTTTGATAAAAAAAAAAATCAAATCATGAATTTTGGTATTAATGAAGTTTTATCAAAGTTTTGATGATAAACTTAGTTGAATTCAAGGTCGAGAACATGGTTTTCACGACATATGACTATTTATCCAATTCATTAGCAACAAATGTAGCATTAAGTGGGCTGATAAAAAAAATCAAATCCAAACAATATGAAAGGTTTTAGGTCTCGACTATTTATGAGCCCGAAGTTGCATCCAAACAATACTACTCTGAGCGGTTGCTGAAACAGCTAAATATGGTTGAGGTTTTTGCAAGAAAAACGGCCCTTCGTTGATAAACATATATTGTTTTTGTTGCATATTTCAAAGTTCCAGCAAAGCATGATAAAGTCCATGATAATAAAGTCCAAAACAAGCAACGGCATAGTAAAAAAGGTGCTGCTTGGAGAGTCCCAAACAGTCAAGAACATGGTCAGCTAGGTCATTACGGCACTTGATGTAAATTGGATAGGTCTTGTTAGTATTGGAATAAGACAGAGATCTGAGGTGACCACTAATTAGTCTGCAAAAAGATATGTTTGTTCTTGCCTGCTACATTATGTAGTATAGTGACAGTGCGCCACCAGGACTCCCTCTTCTCAGAGTCCTGACAGGCTACCTCATCGTGGCAAGGGGGCGAGTCTGGGCGAAGTACATCGGGGTTTTTTCTCCTGGTAGCGCCACCCGAAGCTGGCCACTTCACTATGCTCAGCTAAAGTCTGCAAAGTGAAGGAGATAAGTCACACTTCTAACCTCTGGTGCTCCTGTCTTTTTGACCATAGAAGTTGCACTTTTTCTCCATACATGATAGCAAATCCTTGATAAACATAAAAGCAGTGTGGTCCTAAATCATGACAACACTGACAAAAAATTCTCATAAAAAAGAATTTGTCTAGGAAATTAGGTTTTATTCGCTCAAGTTCTCGTAATTTTGCTCCAATAGATTTTCATAGTTTTAGAAACTTAAGAATCATTTTACGGCTGACAAGAGAAGAAGTGGTAAGGAAATTTGAATAATTTTTAAGCCAAATACAAATGCAATTTATCATCAAAAGGCTGATCCTAAGATGTCATTGAAAAAAAAGGTGACTATGCTGAGGATTAAATATATACATTATTTTAAGTTTTCTGTTTTATTTCGAATGGAAAACAAGCAAATTTTTGTTACAAACTTCACTGAAGGGTTGAATCAAAAATATATATAATATTTTTTTAAATTTACTCATAAATTTAATGCCCAGTTTTTTTTTAAAATTTGTTTTTATAATTATAAATACCATTATTAGATAATATACTTTCAAATTCATCTATATCATTTTTTTTTACATGGGCTAAAATCTACTTTTTTCTTATCTGACTAATTGCTGTTCGCCATCGTCTTATTAACTCTAAAGCAGAAGTATGCCCTATGTTTGTCTCTAATTTTTAACTTTTAATTTGCCGAAATTAAATAAAAATTAATGCAGCGAAAGCGTGCAAATTAACAAGGGTTCTTTTGTGATTTAAAAAATTCTAATTTGGTAATGGTAATAAATGGTGATGTGGTAGAATCTAATGGTAATTTTGTGATTTAAACTTCTAAATTGGTAATGGTAATAAATGGTAATTTTGTGAATCTAATGGTAATTTTTGTGATTTAAAATTCTAATTGGTAATGGTAATAAATGGTAATTTTGTGATTTAAAATTCTGAAAGATTTAGTCATATTATTAAAGATCCATTCCTACTTTTTAAAAACAATGTTTCCATAAGGCTGAAAGGTTTTTAAAGGGACTTAGATAACAACAAAATCTCTTTTTATTTTTCTAAACATGTTTAAATGCCGTTCAAAATCTATTAATAGTTTTAACGATAGTGATTCTATCAAAAAATGGAATATTATTTGTAATTCATGGCCTGTCGTCCAACCAAAATCGTTGGAATGGGTTAACGTTTCCAAAATTGCGTGCGACAGTAAAACATCCAAAGCACAATGAAAAATATAGCTACAACTGTCAACGTCTGCAACGGTATTGGCGCACTTTTATGTGTCGTTCGACCTCAAAATTCTCATTGTGATGGTGACCATACGTGACCAAATTTTGTTTTGGGTTTCCTTCCGTGTATCACGGAAATAATTAGGAGTTATTCTGCTCACAAAAAAAGAAAAGCCCAGACATTTTTTCTTTCTTTTTTTCCCCCTAAACATTTTCATGCAGTTTTATGGAGGTGCGAAAGAAATTTAAGACCTCCATTGTTGGAGAGCAGTTATGTTGCAGCTGTTATTTGTTGACCGTCGTTGCCCCAATCCAAATTTTAAATATCCATTATGATTGCCATTTGCTGTATAAAAATGGCAATGTTGACTCATGAAAAATGGCGCTGGGGGAGAATTTGTGTAAAAAGAATACTATTTTCATATCATTGATTTTAAATGAAGGAATTTTATTTCCGTTTAATACAATTCTGAAAGAATATTTCAAAAGATTTTTGAAAATTTGAGTGGAACTTTTTGCTCTGGCAATGATGCCAATTTCATATTTATCGTCTGTTAAAAGAACATTATTCAGTGATAAATCGTTTGGAATTTTTAGAAAATTCTGTTAGATTTTAGTGTTTTATAATATAAATTATCAAATTCATAATAAGTTGCTAAATTAACTGAATTATAATTTTAATAAATTATTGGTGGTTTTTTTTTTTAATAAAAATATTAACTGAAAATGCTTAAGGAATATTCTAATTTAAATTCGCTCTGTTTATTTCATTTCATTTCATTCATGTTTCATTTTATGTTTCGGTTAATTTTTTATTCATTATTTGTTTTGTTTTCGATTCGATTTTTAAAAATAGTTCTTTTACGTAGTAGATTTTAAAAAATGAAATACTTATTATATATATTATTCTGATTAAAAACTGTTGATTATAAAATCAATTATTTTTTATTTTATTTATTTAAAAATCGTAATATTTTGAAAACATTTATCACTTATTTAAAATTCACATTGATATTAAAATATTTATCGAAATAAAAATATATATATTGTCGTTTTCATGAGTGAAATACGTAGAAAAAACTTTAAATTAATTCTTATTAAATTATTCTAATTAATTCTAAATTCTTCTTTTATGTGTAGAAACTCCTTTATTATAAATATGTGATAGATATTTAACATTATATATATATATATACCCAATAAAGAAAATAATTTAATAACAATAAAAATATTTCAAACCATTTTAATTATAAAAAACAACATACTCAAGCGCTGTAGTATGATCAAAACACCATTTTTGATATCAAGTTAATACCATTAAATATATATGATATTCTCTTCTCTTTTTAACAAAAATCCTTATTTTTGGTAAACCTGTAGTGTTTTCCTAATTTGAAGCAACAAATATATTACTGTCAAATTAAAAACTCTTAAATATTATAAAATACTTTTTATGCAATTTTGATATTCGAATGAATATTTGAAGAGATTTGTTGATTTATTTGATCTCTGAGATTTGTAAATTAAGTTATTTGAAACTTTTTACTTTGACAATGATATCCATTTACTTTTATCAATTTAGGCTTTTAAATTAAAGAACACTATACAGAAATTAGTTTTTAGAATTTTAGATAAAACACTTACATTTTAATGTTTTGTAATCTCAATCTGGGGTTATCGAATTCGTCATAAAATAAATTATCTGAACAACAATTCCAATTATCTTAGAAAAAAATTGAAACTAAACAACTGTTGAAATTAATGATCCACACCTAAATGATAAAATATATATCTTGATTAATAGTATTGCCTAAAATTCCTGTTTTTCAATCGCCTATAAATTAAGAGATTTTTTAAAATTGTTTTATTAAAGTAGTTACACGGGGTTTTTTTTTTTTTTGTCTCTATTTGCCAAACGTAAAAACCAATATTAAATGTTGCCAAATTTGAATTAAAAATCAAAGCAATATTTCACCACAAATATACTTCCAAATTGTTTCACGATTTAACGATATTTTTGCTGACCACATTGATTACAAATCGTTCTAGATAGTGCTGCAACATCATGAAATCTTTGAGTAGCTAGTATCAGATATACAATCTCACTCAATGCAACCCTGGAGCAGACACAATCTTCTACTACTTTCCCCGCATTACATAACCAAGCTGCTCAGACCATCCACATCATCATCATCATTATTACGGAGGTGGGAGTAATTGTGCCCGAGAGAAAACGAATTCATGTTGGAGGGGAGTTAACTCGAAGATCGAGTCACTGCAGGCAGGAATTGGGTCATTGGTGAAGAGAAATGATGTCACGACACCGTCATCGAGAGGAACACATGCTGTTATTTAAAATAACCCTTTTTTCTTTTTCTTAAATAACTATTCAAGCCCAACACCTTTTTGCTGTCTTAATATTTTTGGCCTGGTTCTCGATTTGCGAGTGTCAATAATATATCGATCCAGTTGCTCAGTTGATGTGTTACATTTCGCTCCAATATTGATTTTCTTAAAGGTGTGTAATAGAAATACTTGAGTAATGCATTATCTCTGTATATAACTGTATTGATTAAATTTTAAAATACTTAGTTTAGTTCACTAACTTTTAAGCAGGAATCTTTTTTTTCATGTAGAAGAACCTTTATTATAATGTATATTTAATATATGATAGATATTTAAACATTATATATACACACACAAAATGTATGCATGTATGTATGTATATATACATTTATGTCTCTGGATGTCGGTGCCACAGGTTCTGGGTTAGTGTTTCGGCTGCGCCATGAATGTTTGTAGTGGTTCGAATCCACTTTTAAACCATAGGTCCCAGTCTAATAAGATCATAGAGTAGATATATAGAGAGCATCTAATAAGATCATATATGTGAAGGTAGTGTTACTCGCGTTCGTAGCATATTTTCAAGCTACACGTGCGTTCTTCATGCTACCCACACGGCATACTTACTTCAAGTCCAGTTTGTATTGAGCTGCTCACTGTGAAATGGTAAATATGATCCAGTCCTCGACATAATTAGTGTACATATATAAAGGGGCCTGATGGCAGAGTAACTAGTTTTCTGACGCTCGTAAGTTACGGAGCTGCCATGGATGTTAGTATTGGTTTGGAATCCACTTTAAACCGTAGGTTCCGGCCTAATACAACTGCAGAACATTGGACGTAAGACTGACAAATCTACCCCGTAAAAAGAAAACATTTCCTATATCGAAATCTACCCGTTGGCAGACGGCCTTAGTTCACCATGGGGCTGTTGCACTAATGAAATATATATATGCACCAAATTTAGGTATGTAAACACCACTATCAATAAGTAATAATGTTTACATACCTAAATTAGGTTATCTTAGAAAGGTATGCAATTGGGAATAAAGTTCAACAGATTGAGGGTCCCTAATGCCAAAATGGACATTAGTGCAGATGCTGTACTTGAGAATGAATAAAAGGTATTTAAAAAAATAAAATCTTGAACTTATTGAATGAGAAGAATGATAGTTGACGTATTGAGATTTTTGTTAACTATCATGATGCTGCAAGCCAATTTCGATACGAAAGTAGCTAGTGAATCATGGAATGAATCATGAATTCATGGACTTATGCCCAAAATTGATGTCGAACTAAAGAGAAGTCTTAAAATTATATTTAAAATGCTTTTTTAATTGATATTATAAACTTTATAAGTCATTTTGAAAATAAAAAAAAAAGTAAAATTCAATACACCCTTTTTCAAAATTAACGATTGAATCCCAATTAAATTTTTTTCACTAATCATAGAAAGGGCTATTAAAAACTAGAACTAAAACATGCGGTTCCCCAAATCCAACGATTATCTGCCATCAATGTTAGGTTTCTAATAGATGCATAGGTTGTATATGACCCACTTTTTAACATAACTTTTAAGGATACAAACTATACCTTTCTTTCTATCTTGTTGCAAGATAAAACTGATTTTTAACTATGATTGACAGGAACTAAATGAGCTCTAAATTTAAATAAGTCGTTGCATAATTTATTTTTAAGTAAAAAATTTAACTAGAGCTTATTTCCGGTTTTATGTATCTTAGAATAAATATATTCTAAAATTCGAAATTTCGATGGATGCAAAATTTACTTATGCATTTGGTGTAACCCTCTATTATTTGAAGTTATTTTAGCCTTGCAATTATATGTCTCTAAAATGTTGCTTTCTCTTGAAAGATTTGAAACATAAATGAATTTTCTTTTTCAATTCTTTATATATATCTTAATATATATATATATAATATTTTCAAATGTTATAATACAGATAATATTTTCTACATGTATGTTTCAAATTTTTCAAGAGATAGCAATATTTTTGACACACACACACACATATTATTTGATATTTTGGATCGATTTTAATGAAATTTTTGCGTGTGTTTGAGGGGGTCTCTGGATGGTTTAGATTTACAATGGGGTCCGGTAGGTGGCGCTGCAGATAATTCTCGGCTGCTCGATATAATTCTTCTGTACGTGTGTTTGTCACTGAACTCCTAATAAACGGCTTGACCAATTTTGATGAAATTTTTGTGTGTGTTTGACAAAACATGGAGAATGTTTTTTTATGCTATCTTCTTTGTTATAAGTCGCCACCAGATGGTGCTACAATACATCAACTTCTATGCCGTTCAGCCAATCGCTATGAAAATTGGTAATAATATGTATTCGAGTAAGGAAAATAGATTCGCGCCATCCACTTTATTGTTACCTGCCACCAGAGGGTGCTGAATCATTTCGTCTTTATATACAGTTCAAACGATATCCATGAAAATTCGTATGCACATACTATATATTGGAACATGGAGAATATAATCGCGATATGTAATTTTGTACAATGCATTTTTTGGGAGGAAAAGTATGTATATAATTCCTATTCTTTTTTTTTTATTATTTACAACCTTTTTTTCTTTTATGCTGAACTAAAACGTAAATCTTGGAAGTATGAGTAAATTATAATTTTTCTTTTACTAGTTTGCCTTTAAGTAAAAATATGAACTAATTTTACTTGTGAAATCTCCCAAAAGGACATTTATTTTCTTACTCTACTTGAGATGTTGTGCACCAAAAACCTCATTGTTGTTCTAACCAAAATCTCCTTCAAAATCTCAAATTTGTTTTGTTGATGCATCCTGAGCAACGCTGTATCTACTATATCAATGAACACATGGCATCAGAACTAAGTACTCGAGTTTAAAACACTGTGAAATCAATATCTTAGAGATATGAGTATTTATTAATAATTGTTTATTTAAATTTTTTTAAGATTTCTGACCTCAACTCACATTTTGTTCTTTACCATTTTAATAACTTCATAAAAAAAAAGTTGAAATTTTGCTTGACAACTGAGAGCTAGTAAAATTGTATAAGCTGATTTTTTAACGAAACGCCTTGAATGTGTTATCTACCATTGTCTGACAGAAGGTTTGCCCAGGGTCTAGAAACAATAGCAGCATTGTTTAAAACTGATATTGTTTTATGAATAACTGAATAGAAAATTTTATTTTTTATTCACTGCAAATAAAATGTAATTTTAATTTAATAATTTACTGTTTAAAATTGTAATTTATGATGATGACGTTGAACATTTCCAACTAATAAAATTTCACGCCATAGTAAATGGTATAGAGAAATTATTGAAAATTAGTTAATTAAATTAAATTAATTTAAATTGTTTAACAAATAATTTAATTAAATATATAAATAAATAATATGATTAATTAATTAATTAATCATATTATTTATTTATATATATTTATAAATATTTTAATTATTTAAAATATAAAAATATAAAATATAAAATTTTATAAAATAATAAATATTTTAATTATTTTATTTATTTAGCTAATATATAATTTATTTAAATTAATTATTTTACTTAAAATATAAAAATATAAAATATAAAATTTTATAAAATAATAAATATTTTAATTATTTTATTTATTTATCTAATATATAATTTATTTAAATTAATTTATTTATTTAAAATATAATTTTATTTTATTTATTTAATTTAAAATGTAATTTATTTTCATTAATTTACTTATTTATTTAATAAGTAATGCAATTTATTTATTTATTTTGTGGATAAATAATTTAATTACTTACTTTAATTTAATAAATAAATTTATTAATTTCATAAATATATTTAATTGCTTAATTAATTTATTTCATAAATAGTTTTAACTAATCAATTTATTCATTTAATATATAAAATTTAATTTATTTATTTATTTTGCAGTGCATCTGTGGATCTCATGTTCTATCCTTTCAAACTATGAACAGCCCAATAATGATGAGTGATGAAGAAAGGGATTTTCAGAGGTATCTGTAGGGGTAAAACCCAAAAACTTTCAACCAAACATCCTGGTTGTCGAGGTGAAACACTTACATAATGTCCAACAATCTCCTCAGAGCTTCCTCCTTTCTGATAACACTTATTACAAAAGACGCAGGCCAATGGATTCGAAAATAATAATAATAATAATAATAAATAAATAAATAAAATAGCTAAGGAAGCTATCACTGAGTCAAGAATACGATTACAAATTTTATTTTATATAACAAAATTATCATTGAAAGTTTTATCGCTTTACTAACATTCAAATCAAAATCAGTATCGATTTTAATTACATTTAAGAAAGTTTCTCCCCTTTCAAGTAATTGTCTTGTCTTTCTATTATTAGCGCAACTTATTTTTTCTCAATAAAAAAAAATTTTGATGTAAATTCCCTCTTAACCCCTTTCGGTTTAAATTAATTTTCCACGATTAAAATTAATTTTCGAGTTATATCAATGTATTGTCGATCTAGCAATTTCAAATTGAGTTTTTATAGATTTATATGCTGTATAGAGTAATAAGTAAAATGAATTTAAGTTAAAGTTTTAAAGATTCTAATATGACTTGATGATAGCGGCCCCCATTTTAACTCACTAAATGATAAAGTACTACGTTACACAAAGGTAAAAACGAAATATAATTACCAACAAAAAGAATCCTAAAACGATGCACACTTAAGTTTAAAAACCATGAGCCACATACACTCCACAGAGCCAAAACATTATGACTACCCTACATTTTGCAAAAACTCGCCTGGGTGCCGTGGAAGGTCGTGATCAGGTGGAAGTGGTATTTAACTGGTATAAAGTGGTGGTATAATCCATGCCAAGGCGGGTTGAAGCTGTGTTGCGCGCCAAATGAGCCAACTCGTTATTGACAGGTGGTCATAATGTTTTGGCTCTTGAGTGTATATTATGTAGTATCATATTATGTACCAAAAGCCTGAGATCTAACCACGTTGCCACCGAGCCACGAGTTGGGCAGTAAAACATTGTTTATTTACAACATCATTGTAAAACGCTTCTTTTATTCAATATTTACATTAAATAAACTTTATAATACTAATGGTGAGTCGAAGGGGGTGATTGGGGAACAGTTCCAGAGATACCAGTCAATTCGCAAATGCTTATAGCCGCAATGTACAATCGCAAGGTCCTCAATTGAATCCATTGGAATATCGTAAATGAAAACAGATTAAGAATGAAAGAATGCCTCGGGGTTTCCAAGCAGAGGAATTGAAATTCATCACGTTGGGGCATTGTGCCTAGTTTTTGAAAGAAATTCGTTTGAAAGTGTGTTCGTTCCTCAACGAACCATCCAACCATACTATGCCATATAAAAAAATTATCTTTTAGTAAGCTATACCAGCTCTCAAAACGCATCCCATAATCATAAATTCCCTTTATATAACATTTACATTGCAATAAATAGTGCGACGATGAATTGATCTGATAAATTCAATACCTATATTTGGTAATAATTAATAACCAAATGTCTCGACAGATACTAAGATATGTAGCGATAGCCATCGGACAGTAAGCTCAGAACAAGCTGGAGTGTTTTTCAGATACATACATTGATATTCAAAACACTCATTATTCCCGTCTTGTTTCGCCGTCAGACGCAGAGGTGCTTAACTTTCTCAAACAATGCCGTCATCTGATAAACCGAATCCCCGAGTTGTTATTTTCATCAGCGCTTCCTGCTTCCGACCATCCTTGATAATGGGACACGCAATTGTTGCCGTCCATACGGAAGGAGCTCTCCTAAGACACAATGGAACCCCAACTAGCGGCATCTGATTAAGAGAGAAAGGAAAAAGCATCGCGATTTGCGGTCACTACTTATGAAAAGGAGGGACCTATTACCATATATAAATTAATCAGATTTCTAAATATAGTTTAGTTGTTGTTGTGTTCTGTAGGAAAACTAGCCAATCCTTAGAGACAATAACAAAGTACAGGAAAGAAATATTTTTAAACTATAAAAAGGAAGGAACATTTTGATTGTTGTATTTTCTTCACATTATCATCAACTGTTACACTTGAGAAGCGAATATAGAAAAAGATAACGAGACAATCTACTCATAATTTAGTTGTTAACAGTAACATTAGAATTCAACAAATAAATCTTTACTATATATTCATTAATGAATAATTTATAGCTAAGTATATGCCCTGAATTCATTCCATATTCTTGGACTTGAGGCCAAATGAATTTTTCTGTAAGAGAACCTGATTATTACTCAAACTGTTTTTTATGCGGGCTTTTTTGTGTGTGTGTGTGTGATTGTTTATATGCGGTATATAAATAAAAAAAAATTCCATTAGGTACATATGTTGTCTTCTTTTTCTGTTCTAATAAATTCACACACTTCCAGTTGATATATATAAAGTATTTATTCACATTCCAACAATACGTATTTTTGCAACTGCCCGTCAACCACACTCGCGTTCCTTCTTCTGCCCTTGCAGTTACATTTTTTTTCCCCGTATAAGCATTCGCCTTATATGGAGTTACAGGAGGAGGAGTTGTGGCAGAGCCTCTTGGTCGTGGCGCCATCTATTGTCATTCACAATGACAAATAGTTTACACATATTAGGAATAAAAATTAATTATAAAATGTAATTTAAAACGAAAACAACAGATGGCTATCAAAGCAACGTGTAAATTAAAAAAATTGTGTCATGTCTAATCCTCGGTGTCCTGCAGTGCGGGACGGACATCACATGTGTAGTCTACTCCTGGATGAAGAGAGAGGGGACAGCTTCTGTTGTGATGGAGCACCCGTACATATAAATCTGACTTGTCACTGAAGAAAGAGGATTGTGCCTTCCGGGAGGCATTTTACAGGGAACTACTCTGCTACCCCCGGAAAAACTCCCACCTGGTAGCACTCATGAGGCAAGATGCTGAACATCACAAATGTCATCTAGTCTTTTCGGTTTTTGAAACAGTGTCTACAACAAAATCGCTAACGAATGGAACCTCAGCCCTAACGCGCATTTGCGGCGCGCGTTGCCACTAAGCCCCGAGTAGGGCAAATTAAAAAGAATCTAACAATCGGCCCACCCGATTTTTATAACATCACATTACAACGAATTTTATTAGCCTTTTCAAGCGACGACAGTGATTTTGACCCAGTTCTTCACAAGAAAATCCGCTTATTTGACTACGATGAATAGTTTTAACTACACATTTTGGAATCTATATAAGCAAATAAAACATTTTAAAATGCTCCGGTGTGTAAATTCAATTTACCAATTTCTAGTTACATAGTGAGATTTTGATTTACATATTATTTTTTATGCAGTCCCTATTTACCGTATGAAAGAATTTTTTTTTTTAACCTGTTGCAAACAATATATTTTATAGCTATTTATGAAGTTTCAAAGTATTTTTTGTACGATTCCTTTTATGCGGTCTCTATCCCCAAGCACTAAAACAGGTTTGAATTCGTTCCCAAGAAATGAATTGAAAATTGTTTTCATAAGTATACTATAATTCTTTCCAATGGAAAACAAAATCATATTGTTATTAGGCTATTATATATTAATGGTGCTGTATAAAATAATTTAAATGTTGCTTAATACAAAAATACATAAATACAAAAGCAGTTAGATTAAATACTTACATAAATGAAAATTTACCAAAGAAGTTTGGGTTTTTTTCTGTCCCTTTACCCTACTTCGATCTGGGTGAGGGTCATTAGGTTTTATATGTGCACCTTTGCTTTTGTTTTCTATTCACGATGTTTCTGGAATGTAAACATTGTCTGGTCAGTCCAGGCAAAAATTAAAGCTTGTTTGGACATTGTTAGAATAGTACTTCTCAGGAAATTAACTCATTTTGGTGCACTTGAGTCCTATTTCAAATAAAGACCGCCCACCAAACAAACTTTTCTCATCCCAAAGAGGACGTAAATCAAATTGGACTTATTCTAAAACAGATGTAGACCGAGGTCTGTATTTCCTGGTTTTTTTTTTTTCATGAATATTAAAGTTTTAAATATTGGGTTATTATCGAATACTTTATTTTTGAACTCGGAAATAATTAATAAAAATAATTAATTTAATTGAATAATCAACATCACCACTAAAAGAAACAGGGATGTATGTTAAAAATTCAAAACATATTATTTGCTCAGAAATACAACATAAATAGTAAGTTGAAACTCGGTTTCAACATGCTACTGAAATAAATTTCTGTAGTGTGCAGGTTGGGAAACTCGATTGTAACTGGGTGTGATTGGCTGAGATACTTGATATATTTGAGACACAGCTTGGAGAACTCATAGCTTTATTGACACACGCTGCACAAGCACACCCCATATACAATTAGAGACATACAGTATTGGTGGCTAGCGCTCTGCCACTCGGTACCCCAGGTTTCGGGTCGAATCTGGGCGGTGCCATGAATGTGTGTAATGATTCGGAATACACTTTAAGTCGTAGGTCCGGGTCTCATATGACCGTAGAGCTTCACAGAGCCCAATCAGACTTCTTCTCACCCACATCGTTCCCAAACTGTAAAGGGGTAACTCAGATCTAGGCACAGTGATGTGGTGTGGTGTAGTAGTAGTAGTAGTAGTAGTAGTCATGGTAGACCAGAACCTACCAGGTTTAACCAGAACCCGGCTTAAAGTGGATTCGAACCACTACAAAAAGCCCATGGCACAGCTTGGACTCGAATCCAAAACCTTTCACCACCGAGCGACCAAGCCCTAGTTACTCTGTCGTCAGCCCCCAGTTCCTACTTCTAGTAAGACTTATTTTCTGTGGACCGAATGTGGCATCATACTTCGTCTTTCTTGAAAACTGTGCATTGTAAGTGTATGGCATTTTGGACAACTTTTCTTTACTCCCAGTATAGATTCTCATTTATGCAAAATCCTGTTTATATGTATAAATTTATAGAACCAGAATACGATCTTCTATTGAAAAGGCATTTGAGTTTGGATCTTTAACCATGAGAAAACATTATATAAGAACTTCCTTGATGATTCAAAATATTAACTTTGATTTAAAAAGAAAATATTTGAAAGTAAATGTTAATCATAATATTTTATATGAAGTCCAAAATGTGAATTTTTATTTTGGGTTTATAAAGGAAGTCAGTTTATTTGTTTGATTTTGTATTGGACACCATACAATATAGTACATCACAGTACAACATCAATACTACATCATATACATCAAAGTACGCGATGAATATCAGTGTGGTGAGAATTGTTAGAAAGATGTTTCAAGAATAACTGCTCTGTATTTGAATGTCTTATGGTGAGAAATTGAATAATTCTGCTTCTGGTACGTGGGAGTGTCAATGTGAGATTCTCACGTGTACAGTCATAATCTCCATTAAGTATCTTCATTCTGAAAGCACGCTTATAAATCCGCTGGGGGCTACAACGCATGCCTCAGTACGCCTCCAATCATGACTTAGCTTTCTTGCACGTCACTCTGACGCATTAGCACTGGCCCACGAATATATTTTAATTCTTTTTTATTATTTAAACAAAAGATTCGTAGAAATTTTTCCTAAAAAACGAAATTTCTTCGAGAAACTGACAGGTAGAAAAAACTTTACTGAGTCACTTTTACTTCCCTTCCGTTCAAGGCCCTGCTGCGGTTTCAGAAAGGCAGGTCTACGTGAACACCCCAGGTACGCACTAAGTTTTCATTTTATTGCCAATTTAGCTCACTCCAACGCCCGTGCGTGGGTTGGAAACACTTCCCGAGCAGAAATACCTAAGTGTTTCAGGACTATTAAACTTGAACCTGACATCCGGCAAATAATGTAGAATTTATTCTTCATATCAGTTATGTACATTCCATCTAGTGCTGAAGTCATTATGCCTTTGATGAAACTTTCTACTGGAAATATCTCAGCATGAGGGGCCTGAATAGCCGAGTGGCTAGAGCTCTGGTGCTCGGTATCACAGGTTTCGGGTTCGAATCCAGGCGGCGCCATGGATGTTTGTAGTGGTTCGGAATCCACTTTAAACCGTAAGTCCCGGTCTAATAGGATCGTAGAGCGTTGCGAGGGTATTGTTACTTCGCGTCCGTAGCTTATTTTCAACCTACACGCATCTCCTGGGTAGTGCTAAATGAGTAACGTCGGTGCAGCGCTTGCCTTAAGCATCGAAACAATTGTCTAAGCGTTTGCCAGCTGCATTAGAGCAAAAATATCTCAGTATGAAAAAGAACTGCATAAATGGTTTTTTATAATCTTTGACAAATTTTCAACAATTTAACTATCATGTAAACACCATAGAACACTATTAAACACCGTAAACACCATTATCACACCATAGAAAGTACCTAACAGCAGAGTGACTAGCGCTCTCGTTCAGGTGAGACAGGTTTCGGGTTCGAGTTCTGTCGTTGACATGGATATTTGTAGTTGTTCGAATTCAATTTAAAACCTAGGTCCCGGTCTAATATGATGTAGAGTGTAAGGCTAATAACCCTACAAAGTAAAAGATAAAACATCTCCTGTCTAGACATCTGCCAGTAAGCAGACGGCCTTGGCGCATCATGAGGCTGTTGAGTCTATAAGAAGTACCTTAGAACAGAATTTTCTAGATCTATTCCTGAATTAAAAACGTATTTAATGTCCATTTCATACATCTCATGCGATAGTCTAAGCGTGGAGCATTTCACATTTAAATAAATATGAAGAAATAAATAATTCCCAAGTAATAATTTAGAAAATTTTAAATTAAACGACACAAATTTACGTGATAAAAGTAGAAATTTTTTAATAAATGGATAAAGCAATTCAAGAACTTTTTGAATGTTCGCATGAATTCAAAAGAAAATTACGCTATTCTAATATAAAAAGAAAATTTATATTATAGCCATGAAAAATTATATTATTGCCTCAAAAATTTTCTTTTTTCCCAGATTTAACTGCCTTTATTTTCATTTAATTCATAAGAACATGTTTTCAAAATTAATTTATGTGCCAAAAAACAATGAGTAGAAGTTCTGAAAAATTGGCACCGCCTTTAAATAAAGCCTATTTTCAAATGTTCCAACACCAGCAATTATTTATATGCATATATAACGAATTGTATCGTACACACAGTACATTAAAAATGGCATATAGTGCCTCTACTTTCTTTTTAACTACACTCTATTTTCAGAAGTTCTAAAAATTGGCAACGTCTTTTAATCAATTTCAAAGTTCTAAAACGCAATTATGTTTTCAAAATGCCTCATATAAAATACGTCATACATCCCTAGATTTAACTACGTATTTTCTCCATAAAAAACAATGGACAGAAGTTCCAAAAAATGGCAACGTCTTTAAATAAAATATTTTCAAATGTTCTAAAACCAGCTATTATTTATATGTATATATAACCAATTTTATCGTATATACAGTACATTAAAAATGTCATACTTCCCTAGATTTAACTGCAATTAATTTCTTTTAATCTATAAGAACTTATTTTCAAAATTAGTTTACGCGCCAAAAAACAATGAACAGAAGTTCTAAAAAATGGCAGCGTCTTAAAATAAAGTCGATTTTCAAATGTTTTATAACCAGCAATTATTTAATATGCATATGTAACGAATTTTATCTTACATAAAGTATATATTAAAATATTATACATTCCTACATTTAACTTCATCTATTTTCTTTTAATACACAAAAAACGTTTTCAAAATCAATTTATGTTCCAAAACATCGAACAAAAGTTCTAAAAAATGGCAACGTCTTTAATTAAAGACGATTTTGAAATGTTCTAAATCAGCAGCCATTAATATGCGTATGCAACGAATTACATTGTGCATAATGTGCATCAAAAATGTCATTCTTCCCTAGATTTAATTGTATTTATTTTTTTTCTTTAAATCTGAAAGAACGTATTTTCAAAATCTTTCGTATTCGCCCGCCAAAAATCAGTGAACAGAAGTTCTAAAAAAATGGCAATGTCTTTAAATAAAATCGATTTTCAAATGTTCCAAAACAGTAATTATTAATATGCACATGTAACGAATTTTATCGTACATAAAGTATATCAAAAATGTCATACATCCCTCGGTTTAACTGTAATTATTTTCTTTTAATCCATAATAACGTATTTTCAAAATCAATTTTATGTTCCAAAAACATTGAACAGAAGTTCTAAAAAATGGCAATGTCTTTAAAAAGTCGATTTTCAAATGTTTTAAAACCAGCAATTATTAACGAATTATATTGTGCCTAGAGTGCATCAAAAATGCCATTATTCTCTAGATTCAAATACATCTCCTGGCTCAAATAAAAGAACTATCATGAAAGAAACAACAATTCCCTCATCAGAAGTTATTTATTATTCTTTTTCCCATACATTTCTGAAAGTAGAAAACGCAATTAATTTTAATACTATTTCTCCTGTTCAGGTGCGTTACGTAATTCAGGCCTGAAAAACTCGTTCACGGGCCGAGACAAACAACTTGGAGGGGGTCCAGAGGCTGATTTCATTTTCATCCCGCAAACAAGTAAAAGAAAGATTAGGGAAAAATAAGTTTGGGCTCGTACGCCTCTCCGGTTCTGAAATTTCTTCGCTGTAATAAAATGGCGAAGAAAAACACGCTAAGAAACGCGTTAAACCGGAATCCTCTGGCAAGAAACAACAAAGCCAGGTTGGTAAAAATTTCTCAGAGAAGAGTTCAACCCTTTTTCTCTTTCTTCTTCATTCCTTGTATCCATGCTGTTGAACTGCCAATACTTTTAAAATGCTAATTTGAATTTCGTGAAACAGCGCTTGGGAACTGGTGGTGTTTGTAAGCCGACTGTGCTATGGCCGAATTTTTAAAACGCAAATTGCATTTTTACAGATGCACCAAAAATTTCGAATGTTAATGAACGAAATTCCAATTTAAAATAAAGCTTGATTATCTTTAATTATTTTTTTTTTCAGATTATAAATAAAATTGCTCACAATTCAAAAAGTATATAGGAACGGGAATTTTTTTTTATTCAACTTTAATTTTTTTTTTATTTATAAGTATTGTGCGGGGATTCTTTTTTTTTTTTAATAAAGCTATAAATTTTGTTACTGCCTTTGTTGCATTCTTTTTCATTTAATACGTAATAATTTTAAAATTTAGAAGTTCATTGTTCCATTTCAAAGTGTAGAAGAAATCAATTATAAAATTATACAATATTCATATTTTGCAATAGATAATAAACGCAATAAAGGCGTGCTTTTTTCAATTCCTTCTATTAGCTCACACTCTCCCTATATATATATCTTGTTCAAATTTTCAATCGTTCATAAAATACTTTTTATTCATCCACTCCAGTTCAAATACATTTTTTAACTTGCAGTGGATGACACTTGATGTTAATACTGTTTTTTTCAAATATTGATTCAGTAATTAAATTAAATTAATTAATTTTAGTTTTTTTTAGATTTAAGTTGCATATATCTACCAACAGATGGCGCCAGATAAACTTAAAAAAATGAATGAAATTTATTTATAAAGGACTTTCTGCAATATAGTGAAAAAAAAAGTAGGAATTGACTTTAATTTTTTTTTTTTTTTTTATATTACTTGTTTAATGACAGTTTGGTTTAATACTTTCGCTGCCGATGTAGCGTCAACGCGAATAAAAAACCACTAACGCTCCAGCGCGTGGTGTAGCGTGACGCCTTAGTAGCTAATCACGCGTTCGTGCGGGGGTTTTTTGCACACTTCAGGCTAATTAAACAGGAAACTACTGTTTAACGCGGATTCGAACCACTAACCAGCATCCATATCTCTGCCAAGATTCAGACCTGAAGCTTGTGGTACCAAAATTCAGGGCCATCAGTACAGGTTAGAAGCTATTTGTAAAGTTATATGGTTACGAATTTAGAGCTTTACTAGATATTAAAAAAAAAAATCTTGTAATATGAGTTTATAGAGACGATAGTTCAGGTAGTTCACGACCGCCCCCCCTTTCTCTCCCCAAAAAAGTAAAGCTCAAACTAATAAGCCTCTAACACAGGGATGAGCAAACTACGGCCCGCGGGACCAACTCCAACCAGCCGGAAGGTTCTAGAATTTTGATTTGTCAGTCCGTGGCAAATTACATATTCGTACATTCGCACACATTACATATTATTTTTTTTCTTCCTTTTTTTCAAAGGACTGATGATCTTTACTTTCTATATTTTAGTTCTTCAAAACATAAATCGACGGAAATAGCAAGCACGGACAAGCTTTCAATCGGTAAAGTGTTAAAAGTGGAAGTTCTTTGTTAGTTATATCTGTAGATTAGCGCCAACAAGTTAGTTTTACAAATCATTATCAAAAGTAAGTTTTCCAAATTTAATATCTCACGCCCAGAAAATCAGTGCTATGTTTGCTTCATCTTATATATGTGAGCAAGTGTTTTCAACTATGAACCATAGAAATAATTATTTCAGAAGTAGACTGACAGATGAGCATTTAGCCTCGTTTCAGAATCAGTACATCTCCCTTCGAAATTATGGCAATGATAAATCATTTCATTCTCATTAACATATTTAAATTGCAATACTTGTATATTTTTTTTTTTCCTAATGCAGATGGCAAATAGACAGTGATCTTCGCCATAAGGGCTGCACCGATGTTACTCACTTTGCATTAACCAGGATGGGGGCGTGTAACTTGATGGTAAGCCACGGACTCGGAGTAACAATGCCCCCGCAGGGCTACGATCCTGTTAGGATCGGGACCTACGGCTTGAAGTGGATTCGAACCACTACAAACACCCATGGCAAAGCCGGGATTTGAACGATACCGATACCAAGCGCCAGAGCGCTAGCCATTCGGCCATCAGGCCCACGCAATACCTGTATATTGTTTTTAAAATTTTCGAACAATTTATCTTGGCCCGCCAAACATTTTTTTTTTTTTTTTTTTTTTTTTTTCAATTTTTGGCCCGCGACCGAAAAGGTTTGCCCATCCCTGTTCTAACAGATAATGAAACTGCAAATGTGTCGGGTGAACTTTCGAACAAGTACTCACAGGATGTCAGTTATGACAGCGATGATGAATTCATTCCATTCAAGATACCTGCGATATTTCGGTTTGTATATCGCTAAAACCCCCTCATAATAATTTATTTATACAGAATATCTGTTAGTGGTAAAGAATCATACAAAAAAATAATAATAATGCATTTATCCATTTATTTTCCTTATCTTGTTTCCTTGTTACACATCACGCGTCAGCGCGTTATGGGGCATTTAGGTAAAAATTTTACCTCCAGTGTCTATCGCTTGCTGACATACAGGCAAAATATTCCATCAATAAAGACCTAAACATTATTATCAGTATGATACACATAATCATGTTTTATTATCACTTTTCAATAATATTTGCTATAAAAGTAAGTTCTCTAGGAAAAACCCATTTTTACAGAGGGGCAATAACTTTTAACACATCCTCTTATGACCGACAGCAAAAGCGTTAAAGTAATGCAAACAAAATTAATTAAATTAAAAATATGATTAAAAATAAATTGATGTTTATATAATAAAAGTTTCTTATATTGTCTTGAATTGAACAAGAATTTTTAACACCTTTTGATTTGAATAAAAAAAAATTAGTTAAGTTTTCGAATTTGGGATATTTTATTATTTAAAATTTTTTTAATTATTATAACTCAATGTTATTTTTTTTTACTCTTTTTATTATTTATTCTTTACTCATTTTCAATTCCTTCTATTAGCTTACACTCTCCCTATATATATGTTGTTCAAATTTTTAATCATTCATAAAATACTTTTTATTCATCCGCTCAAGTTCAAATACATTTTTTTGAACTTGTAGTGGATGACACTCGATGTTAATACTGTTTTCCAAATATTAATTCAGTAATTAAATTTAATTAATTAATTTTAGCTTTTGTTTAGATTAAAGTTGCATATATCTACCAATAGAGGGCGCCAGATAAATTTAAAAAAATGAATGAAAATTATTTATAAAGGACTTTCTGCAATAGAGTGAAAAAAAAAAAGTAGGGAGTGACTTAAAATTTTTTTTTTTTTTTTTATATTACTTGTTATCATATCATTCTTCAAGTAGGCCACGATGCTGGTGATCCTTATGAAGTTAGGATCACCAATATGGTGATCCTAACTTCATGATCTTGGATCCTTCTCGGAGGTCTTCTTAAATAAAAAGGCGCTCAATTCAATTCGAGGCCCTAACATCTTAAAGTGGGTTTCCATCGGATACCAAAATCTCATTATAGAATGTTCACCAATTGGAAATCAAAACGGAGGAGAAATCAGACTTCCGATTGGTCGGTTTTCTACGATGTGAATGGTAAAAAAACCAACATTTACCGTTTAGGCTGTATTTTTTATCTATAGTTGAAAACTTATTTACAAAAGTCAATAATCGAATATATTTTTGTAATTAAGTCTATCAATTAATATATTTATTTATTTATTTTACATTCAAGGCTTTTAGGACGGCCAGCGTTGTTTGGTTAATAAAATAACGATGCGGGATTCGAACCCTGACTAGCAAAGCCCATGTCGGGATCTTCTTCATTGGCGCATTATCCCCACAGCCCCACGATGGGCCAAGGTCGTCTGTCTACTGGCCGATTTCGATGCAAATGGTGTTTTTACGGGGTAGGGATGCCAGCAGGGGGAGGGGGATTCTTTAGTCATATTAGACAGAGACCTACGGCTTAAGATGGATTTCGAACCACTACAAGCATTCATGTCATCACCGGGACTCGAATCCGAAACCTGTGACACCGATAGCAAGAGCTCACTGTGTAAGAATTAGGCATGATAAATATTTAGGCCTAAAAGTATTTCAGTTGGAAATGAAGAGAAATGGGAAGAAGTTCCAAATTGTGGTGAAAAAAGGACCATGCAGTGGCTTTGGTAAAGCTCAAGGGTTAAATTAGCTGCATGTTTATCATTGCAAAGGGTGAATGACCTCGGACCAAAGTGCCCAGCGTTAGAAGACAACAACGGAGTAAAGCACAAAGACGAAAATGTATGAACAACGGCTGAGTATCCGGAACTGCAATCCGAAGTTTCTATGGATCCATCGCAAACAGGCAGTAACCTAACCTTCCCTCGTGTGTGCAATAAAAGAGCCTTGCTGTGTGAATTATTGTGATTTTTTCTTTTGTGCCGCTTGTCTCGGCTTGTTGCATCACAGGTCAAGAATTATGTGCGTTAGTTCACACCTCCGTGCTCTTTTTGGTCAAGGGTTCCTGCGCAATGGTGGACTCTTTTTTTTTCTTTTGCCTGCCTTGCGGAACGCTGCCGTTCTCGGACTTACGGGGGAAAAATTTTAAAGCAAGAACAGGAACATTGCTGATGGCACACATTCTTTGTAGATGTTTTTATTTTCTTGATGGAAATATCAGCTAACTTAAAAGTTAAAAGTGCAGCATTATACTTAATTTCTAGGATGCCAACTTTCAAAGGAATTAATTTGGTTGCATTTCTAAGAGATGTTTAAACTTAAACTTTTTCTGTATTTCCCAGAAAGTGAGCGAATGAAATAATGAAAATTACATGTGGCCAATCGGGAGTGAACTTAACAATTCAGGTATGGAAGTTGCATAGCGATGAGAACTACAGTTACTGATTTTCCGTTGTTCATTGTACTTCCCAGAAAAAAATAACTGGTGGTCAATCGAGATTGAGCTTACCAATTATGGTATGGAAGTTGCATAGGTGACGAGAACTACAATTACTGATTTTCCGTTGTTCATTGTATTTCCCAGTATGAAAATAACTGGTGGTCAATCGAGTGAGCTTACCACTATTTTTCCCACTATTTTTGTTTTAATTATGGTATGGAAGGGCACTAGTAGGCGAGAACTACAGTTACTGATTTTCAGTTGTTCATTGTACTTCCCAGAATGGAATAATGAAAATAACTTGTGTCTAATCGAGAGTGAGCTTACCAATTAAGGTATGGAAGTTGCACTGGTGGCGAGAACTACAATTATTGATTTTGTGTTGTTCATTGTAACAACCGCAATCTTACAACTTTATGGCTGATTGAAATTTTCAGAATTTTCTCCAGTACTGTTGGTGTCCTAGCATATTGCCTCCACTGTTAACTTTGCTAGAGGATGTCGTTGGCATATGGAAAAGGTGTACATCACTGTAATAATGTTAATAATCTGAGAATTCCTCATATAAATATGAGGAATTCTCAGATATTAACATTGCTTTTTAGCTTTTAGCTTATTAACATTGCCTCCTGCTTTTACGTCCCTTAGTCAAATCAAAATTGTATATCTTCTATTGCTTGCAGTGAACTCTTCGCGTGAAACTAACTGCCATATAATTGTCTTTCACTTAACAATAAACCAGGCTTTGTAGTTGTGGCACTATTGTAGACGACGTTTTTGTATTAAGAGATGTGACAAGTGGCTTGGGAATGGTTGCTCTGCCGTAAATGTTCTGTTTGTGAAGGTGCCTCCTAACTGTAATTATTGACACTGGAGAATCCAGAAGCTGATTGAGCTCTGTGGTCACTTTGGCTGCAGTTGTTTTCTTTTGACACATTACAATTCGCTTCAATAATGTCGGTCTCTTTCACTCAGCTTCTCCTTCCGTCCACTATTTTGTTTTTGCCGAACTTTTCTTGTCGTGCTGTGTACGCTGCCATAACTTTAGACACCCTACTTCTAGAAACACCTAAAAGCTGAGATTTTTCGGTCACAGTTGCTCAGCTAGTCGGGCTCCCACAATTTGGCCTCTTCGAAAGCTTGAGAGGTCTGACATTTTGCGCTTTTGACAAAAATCCAAGACGTATTCAATTTAAAGCTACCTCATACTACCATGATAACTTTTGATGTTTTAAAAAAACTGGTAGTTAGATTACATATTAATGCTTACGAAGCACTTTCTTAAATATCACTTTTATTTACAACCGTTTCCATCATTTTGATAACAGCCTGTATATATATATACTTGAATTGTGAAAGGGGTAGCCCTGTAGCCTCTACAGAGTTTGTAATGTTCGAACAGTGGTAGTAGTTTTATAAGCTTTTTACGATTGTTACCCCAATCGGGTGGCTTTTATACCAGAAGATCCTTCATAAAGATATTACTCTCTATTACATATAAAGAATAAGGCATCGAAGTTGTGTTTCTTTAAATATAATTGGCAACATGTTAATGAATTCATGATCCAAATGAATGCAAAGAATGCTAATAGTATGCAGAGATGTTCATATGAAAATAATTTAAAAAACAAGTAATATAAAAAAAAAAAAAAAAATTTAAAAGTCAATTCCTAATTTTTTTCATTATATTGCAGAAAATCCCTTATAAATAATTTTCATACATTTTTTTTAAGTTTATCTGGCGCCATCTATTGGCAGATATATGCAACTTAAATATAAAAAAAAAACTAAAATTAATTAATTAAATTTAATTAATGAATTAATATTTGAAAAAAACTGTATTAACATCAAGTGTCATCCACTACAAGTTAAAAAAAAAAATGTATTTGAACTTGAGTGAATGAATAAAAAGTATTTTATGAACGAAAAAAATTTGAACAAGATATATATATATAGGGAGAGTGTGAGCTAATAGAAGGAATTGAATAACATTAAAAGTGTGGTGGACCTTTAAAAATTATTACTCTCACTACTGTATGTAAAACTGGGGCTTATAAAATAATTTGTAAAAGTTATCTAAGAACTGAACTTTGTTTTCAGTACTTATAATATTCATGCACTCTTCCTCCTTCTTCAGATGACTTTCCAACTCTTCCTACCCAGACCTCTCACCATACTACTTCTTCCAATACTCAGCAGGCTTCCACGGAAACGCCTCCAATTCCACTCATTCTGCAACAATTAGTTGGGGTACTTTCAAATCTTTCTGTTTTAATAACTGCTCTTCAAAATCCACCAGTCAATAACATTCAATAGATCGACCAATAATTCTATCTTATGCGTGACTTGGAACTCCAATAGTCTTAAAGGAAAAATTAATGAATTACAAAATTTTATATCTGAAAATAAACCTCATGTAATTTGCTCTCCAAGAAACACATCTTCGGCCAGGCGATTCCTTCAAAATTCTAAATTATATCATATATCGCTCCGATCGTCTTACCCGCAGAGGAGGAGGCACGGCTATCTGCATTCATAAAAATATTAATCATCATCAAATTCATTTTACTACAACCAGCTTTGAAAACTCTGCTATCGTTATTAATCTCAAGAATAACCTAAAAATTACTGTTGCTAGCATTTATCGCCCTCAATTGGTAGATTCCTCACACAAGAACTTGATAAATTCCAATCAACACGCATTTCTACTTGGTGACTTCAATTCAAGCATCCTGCAAGGAATAATGGACGCAGCAACATAAATGGTTCTATTCTCTTCGATTGGACAAATCTCAATGCATTCAATGTTATTGCTCCTAATGATCCCACATATTTCTGACTTCACAATCCTTGCAATAGTACGCTTGACATCGCACTTCTTAAAAATTTAAACGCCGGGCCTGCTTCTTCTATCAACGATCTTTCCAGTGATCATAACCCTGTGATAGTTGAAGTCTCTCATAATTCATTTACGCCCTTCCTCAATAGCATAATCACAACTACCAATTGGAATATTTTTACTAAAATTCTCTCTCAAAGCATTCCTGGTAATTCAGTCATCTCCAATATTCAATGGACTGATCTACAAAATGATCAAACTTCAATTTCCAACTTGGATCACACTTATCATTACAAATTATCTTAAAAATAGAACTTTTCAAGTTCGACTTCATAATGAATTCTCCAAAATCGGTCGTATTTGTGCTGGTACACCTCAAGGAAGCGTGCTAAGTCCTATTCTCTACAATATCTTTACCTACGACTTTCCTCAATGCACTAACATTTCCACTTGCCTATTTGCTGACGATTCTGCTGCTCTTGCCCAAGTTGCTTCTATTCTTTATGTCATCAATACTCTTCAAAATTTTCTGAATATCATAGAGGATTGGCTAACTAAATGGCGCATCGCAATTAATGTCTATAAATCTCAAGCCATCATTTTCCGAAAAGGACACGCCAGACAACCATATATTAATCTCTCCCTTTTTGATCAACAAATTGAATGGGCAACTAATATTAAATATCTCGGCTTAATTATAGACAATAAACTTACGTTTCGAGCCCATATTAAAAAAATCAAAAAGAAAAATGTTGGAAAAATTTTTTATCTCACTCTACCACTCATTAATAAATTTTCTAAATTAACTTTGTCAAACAAACTTCTTCTCTACAAACAAGTTCTTAGGCCTATCCTTACCTATGCTGCCCCAATCTGGGGTCTAGCTGCATAATCTAACAAGAAATCTGTACAAATTATTCAAAACAAACTTCTTCGTATTATCACTGGTGCACCCTGGTTTGTCCGCAACTCTACAATTCATCATGATTTAAAAATTGATTCTATTGACAACTATATTACTAAACTTTCTAGAAATTTCTTCAATACCATTGCTACTCACGAAACCCCCTCTCATCAAGGCACAAACTATATTTACGCAATTGAATGGAAAATACAATTAGAAGTAGAGAAAGGATAATTGTATTTTCCATTCAATTGCGTAAATATAGTTTGTGCCTTGATGGAATCGAAGCCTCAAACCACCACAATTTCCTGCTCACTTATCGCTTTTTAGATATTTTACTTCAACGCATATTTACTGATCATAAATTTCTTGTTACGTTTCCATCACCGATGATTTACATTTTTCTTACTTTCTGCTTTTTTTTTCTCTCAAATCATACGATTACTATTATCATTTATCGACTTTTCTTTCCTACTGCCTTCACATACCATTGAGTAGATGAACGCTTCGCGTTCAGGCACTCGACATCTTTATTCAACAATGATGTATAATATTCATGCAAAAAACGTCTCTCATCTGGCACGGGCCAACAAGTCTTTGTTAGTTCTGACGTAAGAAAATTGATGCAAGAACATAATTGTAAAATTGTAATGAAAGAAAAGGATGCTTAGACTGCATTCAAAGTTTTTTTTTTTAAATATCTTTGAAAACCAGAAATACCTTAATTACAAAAATATAATTCAAATTACGTTGTGTAAATTCGAAGAACTCGTTAAGAGAATTCATTTGATTTCAAAATAAAAATGAGTTTAATTTCAATTTAAAATAAGAAATAAATTTAAAAAAATTTCAATTTGAAATTCATTAATTAAATATTAATTCGATTTTGAATTAACTCTTTTCTTAAAAGTCTTGGATTAATGAATTGAAAATTGGATATAATCAAAATTGACAATTCTGTTGGCTTATGGCTCCATCTAGTGTGAAATTTAATAAGCAAATGCTTTTCAATTTATATTCTGATTCATCCTTCAATTATTTTATCATAAAAGGTGATCATTCACCCATGTATTCTAATAATGGAAAAACGATACTAAGGTAATTGGAAATAAATATGAAACAGATTACTGTTGGTCCTTCCATCGAGAAACTCCAAAAACATGGCATAAAAGAAATAGCTACACCCAAACTTAAACAGGCAAAAGGTTAAGAAAATACAAACTTGTGGATTTCTTATGAGGATCGTAGAGCGTTGCGGGGGCATTGTTACTCCGCGTTCGTGGCTTATCTTCAAGTTACAGGCGCCCCGTGTGTTATGCAAAGTGAGTAACGTCTGTGCAGCGCTTGCCTTAAGGCACCCAAGACCAAGTTGTCTAGGTGTTTGCCAGCTGCATTAGAAAAAAAAAAAAAAATAAACAATTCATACAAAATTTTAATCAAATCGTACATACCAATGAAAATCTCTACATTTAATAAAACTTGAAGTCATTGACATTTATAATATATTTTTATTGGTATTTATAATATAAGAATGTGTATCCTGCATTGGATCCCTTTTTATATGGATTTGGAATTGAATGAAATTGCAGATTCTTTGGCGAAAAATGCCAGAAGTCAAGATCAGACTACCATTTCTACTTCCCTTGCAGAAGCAAATGCCTTGGCAAAATCGAAACTTATCATTCCTTCTGAGATCCACGCTAAATATCAAATTACAGAATTAAATGGCGACAGAAAAACAGCTATCACTCTCAAGATGAAGGATGAAGCACCACAAAAATATGAACATTTCTGCTGATGGCGTCAGAAAATACTAAAAAAGGAGGCAACTACACTCACGTCGAGCTTACTCTACATCGTATCTTTGATTGGCCAGCTGTTACAGCATCCATGGATTGTCTGAACCATGCACCGGAAGAGGATTTACAACAATAATAACATTAAGAAAATGATACACTATCTTTCAATGAATGTATTTTTTTTTTTTTTTTTTTGTAACTGTTTTTGATTACAATTTTAATTTTTTTTTTTTCACTATAGTAAAGAAGCAATGTTATTAAAGTAAATGATGTGTTTGTCAATGAATTTATTTTTGTTGTACGTTAGAGATATAGTATTCCATTTCTGCATGCCACTGTAACGAACCTATTGATGGAAAATGGAATACACATTGAACGACTTCTACTTTCACTCAGAAAAGGGTAAATTTTTTAGAATGAAAATAGAACGTAGTTGCTATTTTTTTTTTTTTTTTTAGAAGAAATGGAATAAAGATGTAAATTTGAAAAAGTGATTATCGTCTTTTATTTTGCCGTCTGCGTTTTTAATAACACTACGCAACCTTTACAAAGTTCTCAGCCACACCACTAATAACAATGTAAATTCTGTTATTATGGTTTGCATATAAGCATTCTTAAATACAATAGTCCTTTTCTCAGAACCTATTTTTCTTTTTATTTCATCAGATTTTATTTTCTTCTTTTTTTTTTTTTTTCCTTTATCCCTTTTCTGAAAATATCATGGATTTTTTCAGTTTTTTCAGTCGTTACTCAGACCATTTCGCTTGTGGTCACTGCGCATTTATTAAAATTGAATTCAAAATCTGGTTCTCAGATACGCAAATAAATTATGATGGGCTGTAAACGTGATAGATGGCCCATACCAAACAAAAGTACTAATAGCAACGAAAAGTAATTAATTTAACATCACATATAATTATTTATTTCATCAAAAATATGCATGTACAATTTTTATAAAAGATTAAAGCAAAGGAACAATTACTTCTGTTTTTATTTTTAAAATATTTCATTTAAATTAAGAAGGCGGAAAACACTTATAATTAGATTCCTGTAAATGTTTTTAGAATATTATTTATAGATGGCGCTACTAGAGAACATACGAAAGGGATGGATTTTTCAGAGTAGGGAGGTGCAGAGGGATATCTTGAACCTCCTATTATTTTTTTGGAAAAAAGATATGATAAATAAGAAAAGTAGCATTTGTTATACTTGCAATGTATGGGATTTTTTACTTCTGATGTAAATGAAGAGTAGGAAAAACAATAAAAATAAATTGACAAAGAAAGTGATTGATTAAATGGAAAATTATTAAGTTTTTTTCATTTAGAATTTATCTTTCTCTTTCTGAATTATACCTGCTTATAAACATCTTTGACATGGAGAAAATTTGAGCGAATGTACGGTTTCAGTTTTTGCGAAATTGGTGGGAAGTGGTCGAAAAACAATTTTAGAGTTGTACATAATAAATGGTTTAATTGCTTCGCGATATGAATGCCCCACATTTGGTGTGATTTCGTACGATATTTCTAGAAGTATTAGGAAAGGTTCGTGGCTTTCGAAAAGCCATTTAAGTATTTGTGATGTTTTACGTATAACAAGTTTTGGTTTTGAAAATGTATCAATGATTTATAATAAACAAAGTCAAAGTTTGCTAGTCATTCAGTTGTTGATTGGTATATGTTTTGCATTGAAATTTGTATGATTGATGCCATCAAGGGAAGTTTTAAAATAAGAGGTAAAGGAATGATAGTTAAAATTGCTGAGAATCAGTTTGGAAAGTTGAAATATGCAAAGAGAAAATGTATAAGGGATCACTGGGTGATAGGTGGACTTGAATGGGAAGCTAATAAATTTTTAGGGTAATTGAAAAAAGGACAAAATAAAACCTTTTGAATGTAATTTAAGAATGGGTGCTCTGTTTTAATATCAAATTGTTGAGAAAATTTTAACTGCCTTAGACAATGAGTTTTTTTTTTTTTTTTTTTTTTGTACAAATAAGAAATTAATTTTAAAGGATCCTGAGATCAACAATGTTGAAAGTTCTTGGTCTACAGTTGAACGGTTTTTTAAATGACTCACAAAGCATACTCGGGAAAATTTGATTTGTAGTGGGGAGAATATATGTGCAGAATAATTCCTAAAGTGAGTCTTGAAACTTTTAAATCTTTTCTGGAAGCCATCTGCAAGTTGTATCCACTATTAGAGAGAGATGAAACAAGAAAAGAGAGAAAGTGAATGAGAAAATGATGAAAGTATAAATTGAATTATAAAGAGCAGAGGAAAATATATGAGGTGAGTGAAAGAAACTGTTTAGAAAACTTATGAGTTTATTCATTAATACTTGCCACCTTTTCTCTTTGCTACAATAACAAAAATACAATTATAACCAGCCGATGGGGGAGTAGGCCATAAAATTTCCAACTACTGAGCTAGATTTTTATACCAACTCTTGACTCTTTAATAAATATACGATGACCTGTACTAATGGATTTACAAAAATTTCAAAATAAATATAATTATTTATTGAGCTTATATATTTATATAAACAGTTTTTCCCATGAACAAAGTTTTTTTTTTTTTTTTTACAACTTTAAAGGTCTAATATTTGCTTTAACTTAAAAGATATCCTTGTGCTCTAAATATGATTAAAATACACATACCTATCTAGTTAACAAAAATAATATGCTAAATTAATAGGTGCTCAATTATTATAATAGCTTAAAGACAGGAATTGAAGAAAAGAGAAAGACAGAATTGTAGGACAAGTGAAAAAAAATTTACTTTTTGCTTTGAAAACTCATTAAAATGCTGTGCATCTGTATATCTCACTAAAGTACATATTACTAAGTTTCAATCATTGTCTGCATATTAGTTATTTATCTCTCAGTAATGGATTCTTTGGTGTGTACAACATTATACTTTAAGAAGATAATTATTATATTGTTTATTATTATATTTTTTTAGTTTTCAGCTTGCTTCAAAATTATATCTCTGATATTATGTCTTTCTATTGATTGAGCTTCAAGGCAACTTCTTTAATTCTTCAAAAGTTGGAGAAAAGAATAATGTTGAGAGTACTCAGCGAAGTTGATCAATCCTTTTTAAATTTTTCTCTTATCATTGAAATTGTTATTTTTCTTTGTAAAAAAAAAATTATTGATTGAAAGCACTTCAACTGTATTCATTCTCATTGAAAGGAACAGCTGTTTCTTTGAAAATTGTCATTTTTTTTTTTTTTTTTTTTTTTCCTTTTTTCTTCATGGACTTGTAAATATTTTGGAATTTTCCATTTTTAAAATGAATTATCTTGTTGGACTACAAGTATTCTTCCTTTTATAAGCATTGATTTTAATATTGCATATATTTTCTTCTGTTTCAATTTTTTTAAATTATAATAGGTTTTTCATTAATTATAACTTAAAAATGTTTCTCAAATAAATATTAAAAAATAATAAAATCATTAATTTTTAAATACATGATATCTTTGCATAAATTGAAAAATTTAAAAATCAAATTTTTTTATATATGAGAAGAAAAGTTTAAAAAAAAATAGCAATTATATATTAGTTATTTTCTCAGCTCTAATTGCAGGCTCATGAAAATTTCTTCATATTGATTTTAGTATATTTTAAAATTTTTAAATGTGTGTTTTAAGCATTATTTTAATTTGTGTTATAGCTAGACATCATTCAATTGTATTAGAATGTATTTAAAAACATGGAATAGATAAAAATAAATAGTTACTGATTTCCAAAATGGTTGCAAATAGTTTCACACATTTAATGCTTTTCTTCCTTTCATTCTTTATAAATATTTATGTGGTAGATGCTACTCAGAAATGCAAGTCATCAGAAATTTTTATCCTTGAGAAAAACTATTTATCTTGAGTTCTTAACTTTATTGATTTATAGCTGACTAAAAATCAGTAGAAGAAAATTTTTAACGTGACTCTGTTTTCAAGAAAAAGAACTTTACAACTTTATTAAAATCATATTTGTTGGATTTTTTTCTTTTTCACTTGTTATCATTTCTTTCATCACTAGTTCAAGAGTTTAAGAAAGATAAGATGAAGGATATTTTGAAAATTATACCTTTCAGTAAACAGCATATCCTAAGAGATTCTTGATTGCCATGAATCTGATTTCTGATTTATCCAGATATAAAAATGAGTTCTTGTCATAATAAAAGAAGAGTTGGTATTCTTGGATATGGTAATTTAGGTAAGATTCCTAAATTAATATTCAAAATAATCCTTATTTTTAACTATTGCTAAAATTTTAGTTTATTATTTGTACATTGGTATAGTTTTTATCTTTTATTCTCAATTGTATTATTATTAACCTTACTTATATAAATCATGAATTTATGCTAACTTGTGTTAATAATCTATTGTTACTTTTATTCATGTAAAAGTTTTGTTGTGTTATCTATATAATTTAATTTATTGTATCTCATTTTTGTATTCAATTTTTAAGAAAAGGTAAATGAATTTCTTTTATTTCTTATTAGAGTTAATAAATTACCATTTTCATGCTTCTTTTGTTTTCTTTACTTGATAGGTAAATTTTTAGCTTCAAAGATCATTGAAAGTAACAGTTATCAATTGGCATTTATTTGGAATAGATCAAATTTATGTGGAAAATTGGATGAATCTGTTGACTCGAGTTTCATTTTATCTGACATCAATGATTTTAAGACCAAAAAACCTGACATAATAGTTGAAGTAGCTCATCCTTCAGTTACTAAAACCTATGGAAAATATATTTTTAGATTGTTGTGATTATATGGTATGTATTTATCTTAGAAAAATTATAAAAAAGATATATTAATAAAATGTTTTTAATTAAAGCATTTTTAACTTATTTTTATTCAACAAAAATAAATTTTATATATAATATTTAATTATGTAATAATGAATATAAATTTCCTAATGTACTTTTAAATAAAAAGAAATTTATTAAATAATATTTGCTTGATTATTTATTAATAATTAAATGAAAGAAAGAAAATAAATCTATTTCCATTTGAAATCTTTAAATATTGCTCTACATTACTATTAAAAAATTATTACTGTTTATATTGAAATTATTCAATTTCACTGGAGATTTAAATTGTGCATGTATACAAATTCCATTAAAAAATATAGATATTTCAATAATAATGTTTCTCAATTAAAAATATTAATTAATTTAATCATATGATTAATTTTAAAAATAAAATGCCTCAATTTTAAAAATTAAATGCCCCAATTTTAAAAATTAAATGCCCCAAATTTAATATATTATCATTATATTAAAAAAAAAAAGAGATAAAGTATCTTATATTTAGGAAACACATTCATATAATAGAAAAAATCATAATTTTCTAAAAAATAATAAATAAGCATTAAAATAGAATGGATAATCTTATTGATGATGAAAATAATTTTTTTATTTGCCTTGATCAGTTTCACTAAAAATTTATATTTGTATTTTGGGAAATAAGGAGAAATAAAATATAAAAGTTCTTGGCATTTAAAAAGAAAAACAGATTGGTAAAAGAAAAAAAAAAATAATAGTATATTTCTACAAAATTCAGATACTAATACTGAACAAGTATATTGTTTAAAATTAATCACTTCATAATAATAATAAAAAAATACCTACTTTTTTATTTATTTTTAATTGATATGAATAAATTTTTATACCTGAAATTCTTATTATTTAAATGATCTTTCAAAGAAAATTTGGTGATTTAAAATAAATCATTTTATTTTTAACCATTGGTTGTTTCAGATTGGGTAGCCAACTGCATTGAGTGATGAGAATTTATTAGAAGAATTAAAAGCTGCTGCTACAATTAATGGCTTATATATCCCAAGTGGAGCTTTGTGGGGTGGTGAAGATATCAGAAAGATGTCTGATTCTGGAGTACTTCAAGTATGTTTTCAAAGCTTGGCTGATTTATATTCTTTTAGCTATTTTTAATATTGTAATGAAAACAACATTATGGGAGTTCATATGATTTTTTTTTATGTGTATTGAATTTATAGAGAGAATAAAACACAATTTACTTTCAAAAGAAACAAATCAAACTATTAACAACAAACACAGACAGCAAAAATATTTTAGGTAAATTGCAAGTTGCAGCAAAAAATTATCAAATTCTGCATGAAAGCTAAATTCAGCTAACTTTTTTCACACACACTAAGCTTTTTTTTTTTTTAAATCTCTTTTTAGGGCTTCTGAAATAATCTCTTTTGGGGTGATATTTTTTTCTGCAAAAAAAAAGAAAAAGAAAAAAGATATATATATATATAGAGAGAGAGAGAGAGAGTTTCATGAGAGCTATTAACTATCATGAATTGAGTAAATACCTCACCAAAATTGTCAGTTTGCAAATTTTTTTTTATCATGAATAATCCATAATTTTAAAGAATAAAAAGTTTATAACACGTTAAATCAGTTAAATTAAGTAATTTAAAAATAACTTTCATAAAAATTTATAATTAATTAAAAGTATACAATATTTGCATCATTTACAATACAATTTTTTGTAATAATGTTGAAAACATTTCCATTTGCTTGAATCGTTTTTGGCAAGTTGAAATGTTGAAACGATCGGGAAAAAATGTATATAAAAAGCAATTATCAATGGAAGCAAAAAACAATTATCAATAGAACTAATAAATTTAATTTCCCTTGTGTAAAACTTTAACTCCATAAAAGAAAATGGAAAAATATTTTTTTTTTTTTTTTTTACTTGCCTTAATTAAAAATTTCATTTCGATATTCATCTTTCCCTATCATTTTCTTTTAATTACATTTTAATAGATTTAAAAACAATGTATTTCTTTTTTGAGTAAAAATATATGCCGCTTTGATACCCTGTCATGGATGATGCACACAAGGCTATGAAGCTCTACACTAAATGGTATTTTAAATCTGCAATGTATTACATAAACTTACAATCACCTATTTTTGTTCTTGTTATATTATAGACTTTTTTTAATTATATAGAATGCAAATGAAATAAGTGCTGTAGTGTTTAAAATCTATTATATAATGTACTACTTTTGTTTATTTTTTTTTAAAAAACATTTTAAAACATGTTCTATTGATGGTTTTATATTATGTATTCAAGCTATAATTTAGTTATTTTATAAGCAATTTTTTTTCTTAAATTAGTATCTTTGACATTCTGCTGATATTTGACAGATGATTTTATTATATTAAAAAATTCATTATATTTTATGTCATATTAGAGTGTTGATTTGAATTTTTTTGCAGTCTGTTACTGTCACTATGAAAAAACATCCCTTAAGCTTAAAATTGGAAGGATATTTAAAGGAGAAAAATTCTCATGTCAAATCTGAAGCTACTGTTTTATATCAAGGTAAAATATCCCTTTATTTACAAGACAAATCTCAAATTTTCAAAAATTTGAACTATAAGTTTGTATACTTATTTAAAATATATTTTTTTTTAATTTTTGTGCCAGTTATTTGTTTTTAAATTTGAAAAATGCAGGAAATAATTCTCTGCTATCTTTGATTAACTAAATTTCTTATATTTATGTGCATATTTGTTTTTAAGCTAGATATTCTATTGTAAAGTATAAAAAAAATTTCAATTGCTAATAATATATCTTAATTAAGGTGGCTTCAAGTAAAATAAGTATTTATTAACAAAATATTAACTACCATGAGTATATAGTGAATTCATATTTCAGTATATATAATTAAAATTGAAATTGAAAAAAATTATTACAATTATATTCTATTATTATAATTATATTTTAGGATATATAATGTTCGGTAATAAGACGCAAATTTTTATATTCTAAATTCAAACCCTTCTAGTAACTATGTTGAATTGGAATATTGTATTTCAATCTTTTGTATTAATTTTTATATGGACATGCTGCTATGATTAACTATTTATTAATTGTCATATTCATGAATAATATTCTTTTATCCGTGCATACACAATTGATAAGCTAATCATAAAAGTGGATTATTTTTATGATCGATGAATATGTATATTTGTTGGTGGTGTTATTACTCACGATTGATGATAAGAAATTATAAATTCTACATTAATAGTGTCCATAAAAAAGAAAAAATATTGTATTCTAGATTTAAGAAGTATTGTATTTTGATATAAGTTTTGTTCCTCCTCTCTCCCTCATTAATCATTTATTGGCCTGAAAATAATGTGACTTTTATATCATGCCCATTGGTAGAATATGTCTATCTTAATAATAATAAAACTAAAAGTATCACTTAAAATATTATACATTTTTACAAATTTATTTATGTTGTCTAAAATTATTTATGACTATAAATCATTTAGTCATTATTTAAAATGCTCAAAGTTAATAGAAACCAGACTTATTTAAATTTTAAAAATAAATCCATAATTTTTCAGATGTTGACTAATTATAAATTTCTTTATTTAATTATGCCACTAACATTTTTTTATAATCGCAATACAAATGTATTTGCATGCATATCTATAATGTAGACAACATATTGATATTCTACCAATTTTTCTTGTTATTTGCTTTTTTTTTTAAAAAAAATGATAATAAATAAATATTTGAAGCAAAATTGTTGTAAAATAGTAAAATATATTTTTTATGTGATCAAATTTGAAAAGAAATATTTTAAAATGCTTTAAACAACAAAATCAATGAGTATTTTGATTTATTTTCACTATTTATAGATTAAAATGTGTTATATTTGCATTTAGGTTGTGTTCGTGATGTTTGTGCTCTTGCTCCTCATAATACAAATACAATGGCAGCTGCTGCTCTAGCTGCTCAAAATTTGGGGTTTGATGGTGTTACAGGATGTTTAGTGTCAGATCCCAGGTAAAAACATTTACCTTGTACAATATCCTGCTATTAAATAATTTGTAAAAGCATACTGTTTTGACTTTTATGAGGAGGAGGGAAAGCTTGTTATATTCTTTACAGGAATTTTAAGCTGTGTTTCTAAATTTCATGTTAGTGCAATCACAGATTTTTTTAAATTTAGTTATTGATTAGAACATTTATATGTAGGGTGTCTCAAAATTAAAACAATGTTTAAATTTCTATACATCCCAAGTAGTTTGGAATATTTGGTAATGAAAGAGCTAATTTCCCTTCAAAAAAGGCATCTGTAGGCTTGATTTTGGAGGGTGGGGAGTATACCAAATTGCTTTCGAAAACAATTGGTAACCTCTTGTACCCTTTATTAAAAGCATTTCTTCTTGTGTGAATTTTGGGACACCCTATATATGTTGTCTAATTTAATATTAAATGAAATAAAATTAAATCATCTCTATTTGAGTTGTTGAAAATATTTTATTCTGCTTAAAAAATTAATAATTTATGTTATAGTAAGAATTTTATATATTCTTTAACAGAAATAGTTGAATTTAAATTAATCCTATTAACAGAATTTAAAGTTATTCTTCTATCTACATTTTTTTAACAGCTGTTGATTTTATTTATGTGGATTCAATAAATGAAATTTAAATATAATTATTTATTGTAATACTTTTTACTAATAATTGTTGTGCCATGCATGCTATTGCATCTGGATCTTTTTTAAATTTTTATATAACGGCATTTGATATAAAGAAAATACATATATATATTAAATAGATGCACATACATACATACATAATTTTGTGCCCACAATTCTCAAATTATACATAGAAAATCCTTAGAATTTCTTATTCAAATTTTTTTCTCTGAAGTTTCATTAAAAATCATCCCTAAAAGTCTTTTCTTTTTTCTTTCATAGTTAATAAAATATCAGCAAATGATAAATAAAGAGCTATTTTTCTCATTAAAAATAAAGTGAGAAAAGAAACTGCAAATATTAAAAGATAGCATACTTGTTACAAAAAGAAGGCAAATGCTAGGAACATCATGCACAAATGGGAGAAAGGGAATGTCAGCTGCACATAGGGCTCTTGTGTGTCTGTATCATCGATGCCAGGCAAGAAGCCTCTTGACTTGGTCTTTTTAACACTCAAAGTCTGCAAGTCACAATTTTTCTTTTTCTAGGCCCCAGCACTTCATTACAGGACAGCTTTCTTGCTTTTCTCGTCCGCCGTCTTCTCTCTTTTGTCATTCCTCCCTCCTTTTTCTCTCCCACGACTCCTCTTTCGATCCCCCCCCCCCCTCATATCCCCAAACCTTTGTTTTTATATCCAGTTTTTCTCAAAACATCCCCTTGTCATGCTATCCACCACCAAAATACGCCCAAAAGAGATGCCCCATCAATATATTAAATGAGCACAGATAACTCCTGCCAATTTAACACTGCTGCAGGGATATCACTTTCAGTCGGAATATAGATGAATTTAGTGATTGATAATTATACAATATTAAAATATATTTTTGCATATGAATTATATATTATCAACAATGAGAGAGAAAACTTTAATTATGACTTTAAAACATATTTCATGTGATTCATTTCATTTTTATTTTATTATTTTTATAAAATAATTCTAATTTTTAATAATTAAAATTTTTGACTATACAATATCAAAAGGAAAAACTAGACGAAAAATTCCACTCTAACTATTACACTTTTTCTTTCAAAGCAGCTTTGTGCTATCTCACTAACACCTCTAAAAAGTAATCGATTCATCCATTATCCTCCATCGATTCATCCCTTCAAAGATATTTACCATTCCATGCAGTTCATGTCTGGAATATAGATGAATTTATTGATTGATAATTATACAATATTAAAATATATTTTTGCATATGAATCATATATTATCAACAATGAGAGAGAAAAACTTTAATTATGACTTTAAAACATATTTCATGTGATTCATTTCATTTTTATTTTATTATTTCGTCAACGATTTGAATGCATGCCTTTTTACCCTTTAATAGCTTGGTTGATTATCATATTGTTGAAATTGAAGCATTGGGAATTCCTAAAGATGATGGAACATGCTTCCATGTTCATACAATTCGAAAAATCCAGCCAAGCTTGGAGCTGTCACTGGTTACGCTACTTCAGCAGCATTTTTGGCAGCCTTAAAAGTAAAAAAAAAAACTATTTATTTTGAAAGCTTGAAGTTGTGAAACATAATTAAAGTGTTTCTTTTGAAGATTATAATTCCTTAGTAAATTTCTTCTTTCATCAAAATGATTCATTAAATTTTAAGATGTAATTTTATACTTTTGCTAATTAAGCTATTTATAGGATAATTTAGCAGCATTACAAACTATTTTATATACTAATAGCTTTAATAAAAAAGAACAAACCTTGAATTTGTAGTCAATTGTTTTGCATAGTTTTTGAAGAAATTATGCATTATTGAAGCATTCACTGAATTTTTTTCAAGTACCAGATTTGTGCATGCTGTCAGTAGATTATAAAGGAAATTTACTTAGATGAGTCAGATATTATCTTTTTTATTTCATATTTTGATACAACAAAAACCTATCTTTAAAATAGAACATTTTGAAATAGAAATAAATATAGATTATTTTATGGTATGAAATAAAAGCTTGAAGTTAAATTTAAAAATTTAATTTTGTTTTTTTTTTCACTTTCATTTAAAAGTAAAGCAAAAATTAGATTTTAATCATCTATTTCAATGTGTTGAAATTCTACTTTGTTTGAAATACTATTTACAATAACAAAAAAAAAAAAAAAGAAAGAAAAAAACATTATTTTAAAATCATTTGTTTTATAACTGTAATTGAAAATTTTTCTTTCTGCATTTTATATGATTTCTTTGTTTTAATCTCTTTATAGATGCTGTAGGAAAAGGGCCAGGAATACATTTATGTTAAAAGAATTATTTCATCTCTAGCATTTTATAATATCATTGGTATGTAACATTATTTAATAAAAAGAAATTGGATGTTTTCAATGTATCATCTTTCTATATATTCTTCCTTTTTTTAATATATAATTTCATTTAATTTCCAAAATGATAATATTTTTGGCTTTAACTTAATTTTTTTTTCTGTCAATTCTTCTCCCGTATAAAAAAATAAAATAAAGAGTGAAAGCGGAAAAAAAAAAAAAAAAAAATTCAAACTTTGATGAAAGAATAGTTGGACTAAAAATGGTTCTTGCATTGAAAGAAAAAGTAAATATTTTTGTTAGGAAATATATATATGTATATATATTATGTATGTATAGTGCCGATAATATCTCTATATCTCTTCCATAATTTTCAGTTAAGTTTAGTTGGATTTTTATTTCTATTTTAAATTAAAATTACTTTAAAAATAAAGTTTTGGAATTAACAAATTTATATTGCATACAACAGAAAATTAAAATTATTGATCCGCAACAAAAACTTGAATTAAATTCACACTTATATGATTGCACAGGAAGATGAAATAAATAAATGTCAAACTGTAGGCCATTTACTGAACATTATATCAATAAAATTACACAGAATCAAATGCAAAAATAAGTGTAATATATGTAAGGAAATTAAATGAATTAAAATTACAATCCATTATGGATTCAATAATGATTTTTTTAATATCAGTACTATATAAATTAAATATGTTTAATGCCTTATTGTCTGTCTAAATAAATTTATCTCAACAATACAGTTCATATCACTATTAATGTGATTTTATACTTTAAAATTTTTTTTCCGCTAAAATGCATGTACATAAAAATTTTATAAAAAGTTTGTGTAATACAATAACTTTTTTTTTTTAATTCTCAGAAATAATAACAATAATAATAAATTTTTAAACTAAAAGTATTTAATTGAATTTAATTTTTTTAAATATATTATGTGTGTGTTGCTAATAATCTGATTAAAATTTAAATTGTATTCACCATAACTCTTAATAATATTTTACATGCTATGAATTCTCCTCAAAATATTCTGCATCACATGTATGTTGCTAATTTGGAAATTTATGAAACATTGTGATATCATTTGAAAATATACTTTTAGCTAAAGAATGTTTAATTCTAGAAACCACAGAAGTAAGTTTTGTAGAATAGTTTTTCTGTAATTTTTTTTTTTTTTTTTTTAATTCAGATACAGCATTTAAAAATTTATGAGGTTTTCCATTGTAATTTATAATCTTTTATTGTTGATTAAAATAAACATTATATTTTAATTGATTAAATAATTTTATGAGATGGGTATTCTTTTTGAAATAGAAAATGGAAACTTTCCCATCATTTAGTTGCTTAGGGCATTATTTGAAGATGTTCTCAAAACCAAAGTGGACATGTCTCTAGTAGAATTATTTAAAATATGCTTTTATCAAACATTAATCAGGCTAATTTCATGTAAGTTTTTCCCTTTGTTAACTTATTCTCTGAAACTTTCTTTTTTTTTTTTTTTTTTTTTTTTTTTTTGTTGTTAGATAATTTTTTATTCCCAAGAGGTTCAAATTTCAGATTATTGAATAAATTATTATAAACATTGCTGCTTCTTTCATTTATAGTGTATATCACATCAGTTGAATTAAAAATGGCATATGGTTGTATTGAGGAATAAATGGGGCTTTTTTGTTTACAAAAATCTAAAGCATGAAGATCACCATCTGAATTCCTTAGTACTTTCTATTGTTGTCATACTGTATTATGCAGAAAGAAATAAACACTTAATACTCTCTGTAATACTATATATATATATATATATATATATATATATATATATATATATATATATATATATATATTGAGTAAAAAATTATAAAAGGAAAAATTGAAAAATATGGATGGAAAAAATGTGAATGTAGATGTATAATTTGCTAAATATTCTTTGGATGAATAGATGAGATTTGAAGAAATCCATGTATGATAGGGCCAGATCAATTTTAAAGAGTGATCAATTTTATCAATTAGAAGTATGGAGCAAATTAAAATAGTGTGGAATAACTATTGGGATTAAAGTAATATACTACAGGATGATATATTTATTTAAAAAAAATTATAAAATACTGAGAAAGGTTTTTGTAAAAAATCGATTAATTTATCTTTGTTTGGTCATTCTTGTCTTAAAAATGGTGAAATGTTGTCTTAAAAATGGTGAAATGTGTATTCTAAGATTTATGAAATTTCCAGGATGATGAGACAACATTCCGCGTGATTTAAAAAAAAAAAAAGAAAATGCAGTCAATTAGGCATAATTAAGTTTTTGTTTAAATAAATTACTAAAAATCGTTAAATTACATTGCATAATTTAAAAATTTTAATTAGCCATTTGAACTCTATTTGAATTATATTTCATTTTTTTCTTATTATTGTTATTCTATAGTGTTCTAGAATGGAAACTTAAAAAATGCAAGTGCAATTTTAAAAAAAGTTTTAAGAAACTTTTCTACCAGTTGGTAAGTTCGAACTGTGCAGAACTCTTTCATCTACCACATTCACCCTACCAATGGAATGCTTTCTATTTGTCACTACAGCAAGAGATTTCGAGAACAAAAGATAATCGTATTTTGTCCGGATATTCCTTGCCTTGAAATCCTGCCTTCTAGCTTGCAAACCATTCAAATCCCTGTTCCTAACATACCTATTGATAATCGTTTCTTATCTCATTAGTATTTATATTTACATACTGAATAGCATTCTTAAAAATTATTACATTAACTATCTTTTACTCTTCTTAGTCTAAATTATAGTTCCAATCTCTCCGGAGATTTTAACTGGGGCTGATGATGGCGCTCTCGGTACCACAGGTTTCGGGTTCGAGTCCTGGCGGTGCATGGATGTTTGTAGTGGTTCGGAATCCACTTTAAAACTGTAGGTCCCGGTCTGTTTAGCCCTTGTCTGCACAAGATGACCGTGGAGCGACAAAAAACCGGAGATGTTAATGCTCAATACGTTTCCTGCCAGTGCTTTAAAAATAATAATGGTTCTGTAATCTTTCTCCATAACTTGGGTGGTTGATTTGGAAGTGAAATTATTGCTCCTCCTACTCCAACTCGAATCGCCAATAGTTCGGCATCCTCCATTGATCTTACAATTTTAAATAACTTCCATGCCACTTTCATTATTGATTCTATTACTGAACTCTCCTCAGATCATAATCTTGTAATTCTTAATTTCAAAATTAACTACTTCTCTCTTCATCAAAGCCTCTCCCGTACTCCACTAACTGAAATATATGTATATATATCCTTTTGAATGCCTTTCTCTCATCTAAACCTTTTCGTAGTGATACTGAAAACTTGTCGTTGCTGAAATTATTCATAATGCTCATACTTCTCAAAAATTCTTAAAGATAAAGAAATATTCGATTCATTATTCCTCATGTTAAAATTCTTATCTCTGATCGTAATCGTGTTCCTAAATTATGACAATTCTTTCAATCCTCTCCCCAAATCTAATTATATCAGAGCTCAAGCGATACTTGAGCATGGCATCCGAAACTTCATCCAAAGTTATTGGAATGAAATATTACAAACTTTCATTCCAATAATTATATATTTAAGATTATAAACCAAATTGGGAGGGGGCCCAATTTGGAAAGAAGCTGATAGATTTAAACGAAAAGCATCCAAAGTTCCCATTCTAAAACATCTTAATTCTACTGTCACAAAGCTGAGGTCATTGCCACATGCCTTCAAGATCTGTTTTAGCCTAACAACTTTTCTAATCCTCATATTGGTGAGACAGTTCAGTCTTCCATTATTAATTATCTCAAACTCTTTGCTAAATTTTCACATACTTGTGGTTCCTTGATCTACGATTACATTAATAAACATCAAATTAAAAAAAGCGCCTACACTGACTGCATCGCCAATAAAATACTAAAAATCTTTCTTTTCAAAATTATTCTTTGCATTGCTAGACTTTTCTATTTCTCCAAGCTTGGAAGACAGTAATTATTTTACTCATTCTCAAGCCAGACAAAGACCCGTTTAATCCTACGAACTATCGGCCTATCTCTTTTCTATCTACTCTTAGAAAAATTGTTGAATTTGTGATCCTTAACAAAATTAACTCGTATATCCATTCTCACTTTATGATCCTCCAACAATTTGTTTTACTTCTAATGTTTCTAGGCCTCTTGAATTTAATCATTCACTGTTGTCATTTTCTTGATATTGTTGAACCCTTGATCATGTTTGGATTGAAGAGCTTATCCATAAATTTAATTTCCCATCTATCTTGTTTCCCTAATCGTCTCTGACATTTCCAACAGAAACCATTGTCAAAACTCCTTCTCTAAAACCATGTAAAGTTGGTTTTCCGCGAAATTCCCTCTTTGGAAATATTTTTTCAATATCTTTTCAATGACAACCCTAGGTCAATAAGGTGCATCTCTTTTCAGTCTGCTAACTTACAACTTCTTGCTAAAACTCTACAAAAATTACATTACTAAACTTGAAACCTGGCTTATCAGGTGGAAAATTCTCCTTAACGCTAATAAAACTGGAAGTTTTTCTCTTTACTAGAAAAACAATTCTCTTTACCACCCATCACTATTTACGATCACTTGGTCCAATGAGGCTAAATACCTGGATTTAATTTTTGATTTAAAAAATATATATCTGTACCCATGCTAACCATATTAAGAAAGCTTGACTCCTGCATTCGCACTTTCGTTAAAACATGATTCTTCCATCTCTGTTGAAAATCAAGGCCCACATGCCTGTCTGATTTGGGACTCAGCTGCTAAATCTAAAATTAATGACATTCAAGTTTTAGAAAATAAAATTCTTTGAATGATCGCTAATGCAAAATGCTTCCTCAAAAATATGACATCTGTCATTCCCTAAATCACCTCAGTGTCAAGATGTTTATTCTTAAAACTTCCACCAATTTCTTAAATAATCTTGACAATATTTCGAAATTCTAAACTTCCACAATTAGGATCACACCCTCCCTTCTAACTCTAAAACGCCCTCTAACTGTGTTAAATATTTTAGTATAATTTCATTGCCATCATTGTTGAACAACCATTGCTGTTCCACTCATATTGGTTTTTTTTTTTTATCTTTGTTTTAATTTAGTTTTAGTTTAACTTTTTAAGCACTTAATATATGACTTACTGATTTTATCACGCAAACGTTGACCTACTTTTTTTCTGACTGACGTAAAAACACTCATCATGTCTAATTTTCATGCAGTATTCTCAAGTCTTCAAAGATATGAGTTTCAATGTGCTCTAAACTCCCAGCATCAAAAGATAGTGTCCCTAGAGCTCGTGTGTGAGATGATCCAGCATCTCTTATTTGAAATGTAAATTATTTAATTATTTCTTTAAAAATACAAATAGAAAGTAAATAAAAATTATCCTAATGCAAAAAAAAAAAATTAATTGAACATTATATTGAGGCCCCGGTTTCACGACATTTCACTATTGCTGAATGACATTGCATTTGGTCTATAAATCTCCAATGTTCGTGATGAATCTCCGCATGTATGAGACTTCCTTCCTTCTCCGTAAAAGAAGGTAATGTTCCATGTACTTCAATTTTGGAGTAATTTCCAGTTGATGATCCATTTTTTCCTCGAACTATGAAGCAACATTTGTCACTACTAGAACGAAAATGTCACTAATCGATTTGAATTTTGTTCTGCACAAGTTCGCTTCTTTTGTTACGCAATATTGACACCTTTAGAACAATACGCGTAATAGAACTTATTTTTGAACGCTATGTACAATTTTCTACCACTAGTGGACAACTGTCAGATACCAAAAACATAAAACGAAGAAATTTTCATCGGGCATGATAAAGTCATCATCTTATTTCTGTAATCTTGCTAAATCTTCGAAAATGTACAATAAATAAAGGATGTTTTATCGGCTGGAACATGTGATAGTTCGCTGTTAAAAGCGGCATGGCGCGAAGTGCTTTAAACTTCCTACTGAATTGAAGCTAGTGCTTTTGTCTACTAAAAGCATTTCAAGCCTTTTTTTTTTTTTTTTTTTTTTTTTTTTTTTTTTGTCGATTTGCCTCCCAGAATCAATAATAGATTTTTTCGATTGATTTAATTTTAATCAGAATAATTTGTAGAACCGACAGAAATTCATGTAATATAGCGCGTATCATCTTTCATAATACAAAAAGAAACGTAAATACATTACAGACTCCCATATGTCATGCATATTTTTTTTGTTACAGATATTGTTGCTTATTTATTTTTGTATTTGAATTGTTTTGTCTGTATGTCAAATAGAACAATTCTTTTTGGTTGAAATCTAGAATACTGTACGCTTGCCAGTCTTTGGCAACCTCTTCGAATATTTTACAGCCATTTCTTTAAGGGTTTACAATTGTAGGGATTTAATTTGCAATTGTGAAGATTCGTATTATTCTTCTTTTTCGAGAACAATATGATGAATATTTTATTAAGCTACTTTTGTGGCTGTCATTATGCAGAATTTTTATTTAAAGTAAATAAGAACAGAAATATATAGCCTCTTTTAAATAATTATTCCGATAACTGATTAGTCTGCAGAGTTGTTCTTATAATGTATACTAAACTGGCCGGTAAACTGGTACAGAATATAAACGTTTTTATGATGTTGCCATTCTTTAGAAATACGAAACAAATAACGGAAATCGATTTTTACTTTGTTATTTAACTATATGTTTGATTAACAAAAGCAATTATTTTCTTTTTTATTGCTGCTGACTAATATAGTTAAGCTTTGTGACAACCATATTGGCTTTGAATTGAGCTTGAAAATCTT
>BPLR01002805.1:0-47170 GCA_021605095.1 Caerostris extrusa
CTTAATTAAAGACAAGCCGTGTTGCCACTCCAGGAAGAGAAATCTATTGTAGTTCTTGTCATGGAATTGAGGAATTTGTGTATGTTCTAGATGGTTTAAGCAGTAGTAAAATTTTACTGTTTAGTTTTTTGTTCTGCTCGAATTCTCGTATTATTGGTCTTACTTTTTTTAAAGCCAAAAATTATAAAAAGGAATCAGAAATAAAGTTTTTTTAATTAAGAATAAACAAGAAATAAAGAAATAAAGAACACCCATTTTTACTACTGTGTCCAAAAGTAAGACCAGTTTTGAATTTATATTTTTTTCAGGCATATGACATTTCAATTTTTTTTTCTTTAGGTTGCTGGACTATCCTTGACATCTGTGGGAAAGTTGACGTCAAAATAATCACTGGTGCTTAAGTTACGCTTGGTTTGTGAAATGCTAAAACTGATTACGGCGATATTTGAAATGTCTCTTCAATCGATTCAAAACGGTGTCCCTGGAGTGGTATTTTGAGTTTAGGGAATAGTCAGAAGTAAAACGATGCTAAATTAAGTGAATACGGTGGTTATGGAATGATATGGGTTTTATTTTTTGGCAAAAAAGTCACGAAGAATCAGCGTAGTGTGATCTGGCGCATTCAGTGTTTCGGTATCAATCGAGATTTGACGCGTTTCAGGCCGAAAACCTGAAAAACAAAATCTGAATCTTTTAAATACATCAGCATCACAAGATCTCTAATTATAAATCGATGGTTTGCAAGCACCAAATCTTTAATTTTTTGGATGTGAGCTTCTTCGGTTGAGGTTGGTAGTCGACAGAGGGCACCTTCTAAACATATTTTTCCGATATAGGAATGCTCACTGAGTGCCTTATGCAACATTCTATACGTTTTCCGCAATCAAATTTAATGCAAGTTCTTTGCTCAATTATCGTCTGACAAAACTATGCATAACTCAAACACTAATGTTTATATTTTGACGTCAAATTTCCCACAGATGTCAAGGACAGTGCCAACAACCTACAAAAAAAAAACAAAAGAAATTGAAATACCATATGCACAGGGAAATATGAATTGAAAACTGGTCTTATGTTTTGGACACAGTAAAGTTTATATAAAAGTTTAAAGTTTATATATTACTCGGCATCTTGATTTAAAAAAGCCAATAACAATAAATGTTGTTATTGGACAATCAAACAACATTTAAAGTGTAACTATTAGTATTATTCTGTAATATTCGCTTGAAGTTTTATGCAATTCTAAATAAGTCATGTCTATAAACGTAGAACTTTATTCATAGAATATGAATAGTGATTGTTTTGTTTCATTTTTTAAAATAATAATGCAATAAAATTTCTAGATTTCTCAAAAAGGAAAACAATCAGAAATTAAGGTAAAACAAGGCAGCAATTATTTAACATTAAAATTTCAGCCTATAGAGAATGTAAAAAAAAAAATTATTAGCCAAAATTAGAGACTATAAACTAAACTTTTTCTCAGCGGGCGCAGGTTGCGCTGAACTCCTCACACCAGTGAGTCTTGAGGTCTGCTGGATATTTCTCCTAAACATCACACGGGCGCTCTACCCAGAGTGTAGGTCTAGTTTGGTTTGTCACTCTACGTGCACTACGAACATTTTGTGCACACTTTAGGTTAATTGCCCGGGACCTGCAAGTTAAAGTGGATTCCGAACCACTTAAAAACATCCATGCTAACGCCAGGATTCGAACCTGAAACCTCTCATACCAAAGGCTAGTGGGTTCTAACTAATTAGCCATCAGGCTGCTGCCAGTGTGTAGGAGGAAGCAGGGATTTACAATATTTTTTTTTATATTTCAAATAAATATATAAAAATGGGAAAATTGATATTTTGGTACGAAATCACATTTGAAAAGGTATACAAGTAACTAAATATTTCAATGGGCACTGCTCGTGCTTTACTTTGTTATAAAAATAATAATAAAAAAAAAAAAAAAAACAAGCAAATTTAAAAAATAAAAAAAAATGAAGTAGCTTAGCAATTTAAAAAGGAGCTTTAATTGCTGATTACAAAAATATTTAAGTGAAATTCTTGACGTTTGAATTAACTGATGTATTGAATCATTTTAATTGACCAAGTCTGTGTTTATTACTAAAATGCATTACTATGAATTTTGTTACTGAATTTTCATAATACTATCGAAAGCTTTTGACGGCAAAGTACTGAATCGTCTGCATTTGTAAGAGGAAAATAAATAAATTCTACCTTCTATTAATTTAAATAGTGTTGACTGGAATATAATTAGCTTAATAATCAATACTTTAAATGGAATTTTTGAATTTATTATCGATAATAGATTGTATTTTAAATAGTTTGATGTTGAATTGAATGCAATTTCGGGAAGAAGTTATGAATCTAAAATAAATTATTACAATTATATGCACACATTTAATTATTCGCATAGTTCTATGAAATGAATAATAATATTTTCCTATGTTTTAATTGAAGTTGTGTAAATGTATTTTAACTTACTCATTTCATTATTATTATTTTTATAAGATTTATTCTCTCAGTGTAGAATTAAAGAAAATGAAATTTGTCCATTTGATGTTTTTCAATAATGTAACTTAGGGCCTGATGACCGAGTAGCTAGCGCTCTGACACACGGTGACACAGGTTTCGGGTTCGAGTTCCGGAGGTGCCATGGATGTTTATAATGACTCAGAATACACTTTAAACCATAGGTCCCGTTCTAATGGGATCGTAGAGATATTATGAGGTAATTGTTACTCGCATCAGTAGCATATCTTCAAGCTACACATGCTCCCCCGGGTAGTGCTGAATAACAGCAGTGCAGACCTTACTTATGGCATAAAGATTAACTGTCTCTGTATTACCAGCTGCCTTAGAACAATAACAGAAATAATAATAATGTAAATTAAAATTCTTTTATAAGATTTATTTGAGATGTTAGTTTTCCTCAAAACAATTATATAATCTTACAAGATCTTAACATTTGTTTAGCGTACACAAATATATTAACATAAAAGACGTATAAAAATATTTTAAACATACATTAATGTATGCTAACATACAAATTTTATGACGAGTCCAATATCTTTAAAGAAAAACTTTTCTTTTAAAAGATTTTATAAAAACCTTGTTAATAAAAAGTTTTAATTAATTATTGCATAAATAAATTAACTGAATAAACCTAAGAATGATTTCAGATATATCCTTGGGGATATTTATTCAATTAAGCATAATGCAAACTAATTGAACATCTTGAAGATTCAATTTGCATTTAAAGCAATCGAAAAAATTGCTTCCTTTAAGTAGAATGGCATATTATTGATTTTCAAGAATAATCTGGCTAGAAAAGTATGCAGTGTATGTTATGCTTTTATTGTAATAGTTACGACGCTTTAAATTTTGAGTACTATAATTACTAGATAAATACTGCTATTGATTGTTTTGAATACTTAATTGTAAGGTGACTATTTATAATAAAATTTAATTAAGATTGCCCATAATAAATAGTTATTTTCAATTTGAAAAGACATTGTTACAGACTAATAATACAACTATTTACCGATGCTGATTGCATACAAATATTTACAAAGGATATTTACAAAGGCTACCTAAATATTCTTCAGTAGCGCGACACTCCCGTGGTGGGCCAAGGTCATCTGCCTGCTGGCAGATTTCGAGACAAGAAATGTTATCTTTTTACGGACTAGGGTTGTCAGTCCTAGCCCAACAGTCACATTAGTCCGGACTTGCGGATTCCGAATCGATTACAAACATTCATAGCACTTACGGGACTTGAACCCGAAACCTGTGGCACTGAGCTTTAGTCACTCGGCCATCATGCTCCAAACCTAAATATTATGCCCTTAATTTTTTTTTGTGGGATATCGTGTGCGTGTGGATATTTTGTGTGTCGAATGAGGCAAACCAGGAAAACTTCCACCAAGCAGCTTCAACATAATTACGAGATACTTTACAAACGTTTATCGTAGTCTACATTGTGTCTTCTGGCTTCCGAAAGCAACGACTGTAACTGTCGCTGATAAGATATTTGATCCATAATCCTTCTGAAAGTTACAATGGGTCTCGAGTTGGCATATTTAAATGTTTGGTATTATATGTATTGTTAGAAATATTTTAAATATTTCAGAAAATTTCGGCATATTATATGACTGTATTGTCGATTGACAGTATTAATGCAAGGAATGTCAAGTGGAGGGCAGAGGATTGTAGAGAAATAAACGTTTTTATATTATCATTGCAAAATGGTTTACCCACAGCAGAAACGCACCAAAGAATGAATATCAATCACTTTTAAAATTATAAAAAAAAATTCGTTTTAAAATTATGAAAAAAAAATCCGTTTAAAATTACAAAATTATAAATAAATAAACGGTAGAGAGTGATACAAAAGCTCAGTATCATGATGCGAGTTATTACGGCAATAAGTACCAAATAATGCGACATCTGTAAAAGACATTCCTAAACTTGTCAAGGGAACATCAAATTGCGAAACTAAAGTATTGCCGCTGTTGATGAGTTAAAAAGGGAAAACCGCAAAGTGATAGTGAATGAAATATAGCATGATCCAAAAGTCAATATATGCATGAATTTACTAATATTTATTTTCTCACAAAAAGATAATTAAAAAAGTAAACCTTTGTTCCGAAACCTGACATAAAAAATTATTAATCAAACTAGAATAAAATAAAAAGCAAATGCTGGATTACTTTAAAATAACAATATTAATAACTTGTAAAATATGTTAGAGGCATGTTTAAAACATATTTTAAGTAAAATAGTTAATGACAATTGAATTCTAACGGCAATACATCTTGAATAATTCTTATGTATAATATTTTTGAAATTTTGCATTTAAATAATGTTATTACAGTGCAATATATTATGTTAAAATTAATGCTTTATATTTAATTATGAAATTTCATACATTGTAAAAATGAAATTTGCAATATTTATCAATACAATTGACAATTTATGAACAATTGTTTGAATTATTATTATGAAAAAAAACACTAGGAAAGTGTAGAATTATCACGCATATTTGCTTAAAAATAAATAAGATACTATTGCGGTGACAAGGATGAAATATTTATTTAATAATATTTCAAATTTTAACAGCTTATTGTTTGACATTGGCTTAATACACTATCTGGAAGAAAGTGACGGGACACCCCTCGAAAAGTAGAAAAGTCGACAATACAGCTGACGCATGCGCAATAATAGGTATCACGTGTCAGCCATATCCTATAAATACTCTGTGGAGTCGACTAGAGTGGTTTTTGTCATGATGCCGCCACGGGAAGAGTTGCCTGAGTTCGAGAAAGGTGTGTTGGTTGGATTGCATCTTGCCAAGGTGTCAATTAGGGAGAGTTATCCGTCTCCCGTGCTCAAAATCAACTGTAGCACATGTTGTGTGTTGCTACAAGACTGAGGGACACTGTCAGAACAAACCCCGAAGTGGACGACCTACAGTTCTCACCAGCAGGGACCAGCGGGTGCTCGGCAGGGAGGTTTGAAGTAACCATCAAACATCCATTTATAACATCGCTAATGAGTTTAGACAAGCCACAGGTGTGGCCGTTTCGACCAAGATTCTTCGTATCGAGGCCCATAAGTTAGGTTACACTAGACGTTCGGCGGCCCATAAGCCTTTGATTACGAAAACCAACAAGGAAAGCGCGCCTTCGATGGGCCAAAGACCACCGTACTTGGACTCTGGATGACTGGAAAAGCGTCCTTTGGAGTGACTAATCACGATTTACCCTTTTCCGTTCCAATGGACGTGAAAAGGCGTTTACCAGGAGGACGCCTTTTGCCCGAGTGTGTCGCCCCAACTGTAAAGTTTGGTGGTGAAGGATTGATGTTATGGGCCTGTTTCTCCTGGTATGGGACCGGCCCACTGGTGAAGGTTGATGGTGCGATGAATGCCGGTAGATACTCTGATATTCTCGACAATCATGTTCTTCCTACCTTGTGGGCAACGTACAGTATGGATGATTCTTGGTATCAAGACGACAACGCAACATGCCATGTTGCAAGGAGGACTCTTGATTGGTATGTGAACAACAACGTTAAACGCATGGAGGGGCCGGCGCAGAGCCCTGATCTTAACCCAATTGAACATCTCTGGGATGAATTGGACCGTCGGTTGAGGGCCTGCACCCCACTCCCCAAAAGCAAGCCTGAACTATGGAACTTCCTGTTAAACATTTGGAAGGAAATTCCTCTTGCCACTATGGCTAATTTAGTGGAAAGCATGCCCAGAAGGGCTGCAGCTGTGATCGCAGCCAAAGGAGGCCCCTATCTCCTATTAATTTTAATAAATATGGGTTTATGTCGTTATAGTGTCGTGTCCCGTCACTTTCTTCCACATAGTGTATTTTACAGTTCATTTGTTTTTGTTGGATAGTTACACGTCTCACTTATTTAAAGAAATCGTTGTAAGCTCTAAAATATGCGCTGTCCCACTCTCTCGGATGAGAGTCTCGAGGACTACTGACCATTTCCCCTTAACGCAAAAGGATGCTGAAAAAGGGATGTTCTTGCAGGGCGTAGGAGGAAGTATGGTTGTAAAATAACTTTTGATTTTTATGAAAAGTTAAAGCTGTAGATAGCTTTAAGCAAGAAACTTTCATTAAAGATATTTATATGCCTAGCATGGGAAAGTTCTTTTTTACACAATGTTAATAAAAAAGATTTTTTTTTGTTTTAGTAAAAATGTCCTTTTCTTTATGTCAATTAGTATCTATACTCTATCTAAAGACATTTAATAAATATCTGTACTTGAATCTCTTAGTTACATTCAAGTAAAAAAAATTATTTCATTGAACAAGTCTTACTTTTCTTTCTTCCATTATTTTATTTTCATTGGTTCCAACAACACTACACAAGACCATACAAATGAAGAAAAAAAAAAAGGATATCTGAAAAGCTTAATTAATCACATACTCTCACCCAAATAACACTTCCATTCATTGGAAAATACTTACCTAAAACCCCTGTAGCGACATCTTCAATAAATTTAATGACTGATACTTAAAGCCCAAAGAATTGTCCATAAAAATGTTAGGACTAATCTCCTTTCAAAGAACATCGATTTGAAGAAGATACTACCGATCAGGGGGCAACTGCAGTTACAAGAGATGTCTGTTCTTTCCATCTAAAATGGGGAGATATTCTTCTTCTATTCGAGAAGAAAATCTTACTATTCGGACAGCCAAAGTGGCATCATAAGAGGAAGAAATCCAGCTCTTACTGATGGCGGACATCTGATCTTGCAACATTTTATTACTTCGCATCCATTCAGGCTCAAGAGTCCATTCTGTTTTATTGGAATGGTAATCCATTGTTCGAAGAATGGTAATAGTTCTCATACAAGATATCTACCAAACTAGTATTTTTATTCCGCAGTTCTGTGATCAATCCTGGTAAGTATATCCATCTGTTCAAAAAAATTTGCTTTGTTCCCTATTCTTATTTTAACTCCCTGAAGTTTAGAATTGCATGTCTAAGGTGATTTTGGTTTGGTTTGTCGCTCTACGGTCATCTTATGCACTCTTTTTTAAACAGACTTTTCACAGTTTAACGTGGATACCGAAGACCAGAGCGCTGGATTGTTTTTTCTAAGGCGAAGTTGAAGCTTTGCCTTTAAAGATAAATCGTTATTTTTTATTATGAGAATTTTGATTCGTATTTAAATTCTCCACTTTTGAAATTTCGCATTAAAATTTTGGATTATTTTTTATTTTATGTTTATGCTGCAACAAAGATTGACTGCATAAACATGGACATGTGTATGTGTGCGTGCGTATGTATGTATGTACGTGGGCGCGTATGTATGTGCGTATGTATGAGCGTGCGTGTGTGTGTGTGTGTGTGTGTGTGCATGTATGTATGTATGCATAGATTGTGCATGTATGTATGTATGTATGTGTGCATGTATGTGTGCGTGTATGTGTGTGTGTGTATGTGTGTGTGTGTGTGTGTGTGTGTGTGTGTGTGTGTGTGTGTATGTGTATGCGTGTGTATGCACGTGCACGTACGTGTGCGTGTGTGTGTGTGCGTGTGTGTATATATGTATGTATGGGCGTGCGTACGTGCGTATGTATGTATGTAAGTACGTGTGTGTGTGTATGGGTGTGTGTGTGTGTGTGTATGGGTGTGTGTGTGTGTATGGCGTGTGTATGCACGCATGCACGTACCTGTGTGTGTGTGTGTATTTGCGCGCGTGTGTATTTATGTCGAAAATGGAACAGCATCAGCAAACTTCATCTTGCAACGAGGCTCTTCTATTGGTGTATAGTCGTATGTGATTTCCCGTGAATTGGTTGCGATTAAGTACATCATTACTCTCACTAACGAATTTCTTGAAAGATTTTACATGAGACGTCATTCAAAATTTGATTTTATAGTTTTGTATATCTCCAAAGTAATCCCGTGAGGAGTTTTCTCTCATCTTTAAAAAGGAATTTGATCGTTTTGCGCATTGACGAGAATACAAATAAAAAATAGAATGACAAATTAATAAAAAAGAAGATTCAGATAAAGAAATTCCACTGATTCTCTTCTTTTAGCCGTTATAGGTCTAATGTAAACCGAGATGTTGCATCCTCTCGTATGATTTCAATAGTACACTGGGTTTAATTCGAGACTTCTACAATGGTCTTTTATGAACTTTATTGCATCTCAATTATAATTTTTTTTCTTTCTAATGCAGCTGGCAAACACTTAGACACCTCGGTCTTGGATGCCTTAAGGCAAGCGCTGCACAGACGTTAATCAATTTGCATTACCCAGGGGGCGCGTGTAATTTGAAGATAAGCCACGGACGCGGAGTAACAATGCCCCCGCAACGCCCTACGATCCTATTAGACCGGGCCCTACGGTTTAAAGTGGAGTCCGAACCACTACAAACATCCATGCCACCGCCGGGACTCGAACCCGAAATCTGTGGTACCGAGCGCCAGAGCGCTAGCAATTCGGCCATTCAGGCCCCCAACTCAATTATCATAGGAAAGCGAAATTTTATTCTAATGGCGATAGTTTAAGTAGAGTGGATTGAAAAAAATGGTTTTAAGGGTTTTTTAGCAATTGTTTTACTTTTTATATATAATCATTATATACATTTGTTTTCATTTATATGATTAAAATATATATGTGAATTTTGTTGTTCTTGAACCTGAATGGATAATTTTGATACCTGTCTTCCGGCCTTTAAGTATATTTTACAATTAATACGATATATTAATATTTAGCAATTTTATATTAGTTTTCTTGTGTATTTAGTTAAATTTATTTGCAAGTGGATTTCTACTCGTTAAAACTCAGGATGGGTGGGGTGGGGTGGGAGAAGATATAGTGGTCTGTTAAGACGTTGAAGTTTCTATAGTAACGGCTGAGAAATGACGTTCATATAGAAACTGTTGACGTCACGATTCTTGGGAATATCCGCGTTTTCAAAGAGAAGAGATTCTTTTGGTTTTGGAAGGACGATGTTAAAAAAAAAAAAAAACCAGATCTATGTGGAGTGATCTTGTTTAAATATTAAATGTTATTTAATTTTAAACTGTTGTATGCATTGTTAAATTTTATTCGAAGTACAGAAGTTTTTTTTTTTTTTTTTTTTTGTACTTTTACAACATAAAAAAGAAGCTGATTGTAATTTAATCAAATCTTAAAGTAATGAAAGTAAAAATTTACCAGAGTTAATTAATAAAATTTTTTTGCATTTTAAGGCTGATGAATAGAATTTGTAAATAATATTCATTATGAATTATGAATAATATTAAATCTTAATGTGATATTAAATTTAATTTTAATAGCTGAAATTTAATCGATTCCACCAACAAATTTAATTTAAATAGCTTAAAATTAATCGTTTAAAAAAAAAAAATTAATTTTAATTGAAAATTAATCAATTCAACCAATAAATTTAACTAAAATAATTAAAAAAATTAAAATTTTAAAAAATAACAATTCAATTTTAAAATAAAAATAATTCAATTTTAAAATAAAAATAAAATTTTAAAATGCAAAAAAATAATTCAATTTTAAAAATAAAAATAATTCAATTTTAAAAAAAATTCAAAAATAAAATAAAATTATTATATTTACTTATATGTAAAAATATAGCGTGCATTTGACATATTTTAAAAATATAAAAGATTTTTTAAATTATGTTCATACTAAAATCTTGATATAATGAATAGAAAATTCAATCTACTTTATCATACGAAAGAAGCCCATAAATAACATACTTTTTTAAAAAAAAAAAAAAACCTTGAAAGATTAACAACAAAAAAAAATTTAACAACGAAATTCTAATTACTTCGGATCTCTTCAAATACTAAGAAAATAAATTACAAATTCAAATAATGTGATGAATTCCTTTTGTCTTTCCATAATTTCCCATTATTCAACGCATAATGGGACACAGTTAATGAAATTTAAATAAAAAAAAAAGAACCGTTTATTAATGACCCATTCACATTTTATTAATAGCATTTCTTCTGTTTGATCTGTTGCCAACGGAGGGCGACGAAAAAGACGATTGAATTTCGATTTTCTGTAGCCGGTCTAATTGAAAACAGGAGGGAATCGGCTCCCAAGACAGAAATCCTCCATCAATTGGTTTTGGAAGATAGTTATTTTATGTAGATAGACACGACGTTACGTCGTTAGTCTGGTTTAATTAAAGACATGCCGCGTTGCCATTCCAGGAAGAGAAATCTATTGCGCGGAAATTGAAGAATTTGTGAATGTTCTAGCTAGATGGTTTAAGAAGATGTAGAATTGTGCTTTTTAAAGTTATTTGTTTCCTACCTCCCCTCTTATTATTGTTGTTTTTTTTTTTTAAAGCCATTAATTATAAAAATGTAATTAGAAATAAAGTTTTTTTAATTATAAGAATAAATAAGAAATATGGAACACCTATTTTTATTATTTATATATTACTTGGTATCTTGATTTAAACGAATAGAATGAACTAATAACAAAAATAAAAGTATAATTATTAGTATTATTCCGTAATATTTCGTTTACAATTTTATCCAGTAGTTCTAAATTAGTCATGTCTATAAAAATGAAAATGTCTATGTTAAATGTGTTGAAAATGTCTATATTAATTGAAAACAGGAGAGAATTGGTTCCCAAGACATAAACCCTCCATCAATTTGTTCTTGAAGATAGTTATTTTATGCCGTCGTTAGTCTGGCTTAATTAAAGACACGGCGTGTTGCCAGTCCAGGAAGAGAAATCTATTGCATTTTTGTTAGGAAATTGAGAAATTTGTGCATGTTATACAGATAGTTAAAGTCGTGGTAGAATTTTTGCTCTTTAAAGTTTTTTTTAGCAGTTTTTTTTCTTTTCTTATTATCGTACGGCCTGATGGCCAATTGGCTAGCGCTCTGGCCTTTTGGTGCCATAAGCTTCAGATTCGAATCTTGGTTGTGGCATTGATGTTTGTGAGTGGTTCGGACTCCATGTTAAACTGTAGGTGGCTATCTACTTAGCCTAAAGTATGAATAAAATGATCGTAGAGCTACAAACCAAATTCTTATTATTGCAGTTTGGTCTTATTATTGTAGTAGTCATAAATTGTAAAAATGCAATGAGTTATCATATTTTTTTAAAACATACTTTATTACCAAAGAAATATAAATGACTTGTTTTTACTGGTTATATATTACTTGACAGCTTCGTTTAAAAGAATAGAAAGGTCCAATAACAAAAATGTTGTTCTAATGCAGCAGGCAATACAGAGACAGTAAAACTCTTATGCCATAAACATAGGCAAAAATACTGTTTTTCATTTAGCACTACCCAAGGGGCACGTGTAGCTTGAAGATATGCTACGGACGCGAGTAAAACTACCACCACAACGCTTTACGATTCTATTAGACCGAGATGTACTGTTTACAGTGGATTCCGAACCAATACAAACATCCATGGCACCTCTGGGACTCGAGCCCGAAACCTGTAAAATTATTATATTTACTTATATGTAAAAATATACTTTACATATAAGTTCCCCATACGTTCCCCCAGACAGAAACCCTCCATCAATTGGTTCTTGAAGATAGTTATTTTATGCAGAGGAACACGACGTTGCGTCGTTAGTCTGGCTTAATTAAAGACACGGCGTGTTGCCACTCCAGGAAGAGAGATCCATGTCAGGAAATTGAGGAATTTGTGCGTGTTCTAGATGGTTAAAACAGTGGTAGAATTTTGCAGTTTAAAGTTATTTGTTCTGGACAACTTCTTTTATTATTGTGGTTTCCGTTTTTTTAAGCCATAAATCATAAAAATTAAATATAAAGTTTTTTTTTTTAAATATAAGAATAAAAGAAATATAGAACACTTATTTTAATTGTTAATATATTACTTGGCAACTTCGTTTAAAAGATTAGAATGAGCTAATAACAAAAATAAAAGTGTAATTATTAGTATTATTCTGTAATATTTCGTTAGTAATTTTATGCCGTTCTAAATAAGTCATGTCTATAAAATTGAAAATGTCTATGATAAATGTGTTGAAAATGTCTTATAAAATGTCTATGTTAATTGAAAACCGGAGGGAATTAGTTCTCAAGACCGAAACCTTCCATCAATAGGTTCTACTGTTTCTGTTTTACTTGACATCTGCGTTTAAAAGAATAGAAAGATATAACTAAAATTCTGTTCTAATGCAACTTGCAATACAGAGACTGTAAATATTTTATGCCATAAGCAAGGGCAACACTGCTGTTACTCGTTTAGCACTATCCATGGGGCATCTGTAGCTTGAAGATGGCTACGGGCGCGAGTAACACTACACCCACAACGCTCTACGATCCTATTAGAACGGGACCTACGGTTTAAAGTGGATTCTGAACCGCTACAAACACTCATGGCACGGCCGGGACTCGAGCCCGAAACCTGTTGAATTATTATATTTACTTATATGTGAAATATAGTATACATATGAAAAATTAGTTAAGTTAGTTATTTTATTTGATATTTGTAATATACATATTTTTAAAAAAAAATATGCGTTCGCTGGAATAAATTAAAATTGTTTTAAATTATGCTTATGTTATTACTAAATACTTGATATACTGTATAGAAAATTCAATATACTCAATCAGAATTAAGAAGTACAAAAAGAACCCATTTTTAATTTAGAAAACCCAGAAACTTTGAAAGAATAACAATAAAAATGTTTAACAAACCAAATTCTAATTACTTCGGATCTTTTCAAATATTAAGAAATTAAATTATAAATTCAAATAATGCGATGAATTCCTTTTTGTCTTCCATAATTTCCCATTATTCAACGCATAATGCAACACAGTTAATGAAATTTAAAGAAGAAAAAAAACCCCATTTATTACTGACCCATTCACATTTTATTAACAGCGTTTCTTCCGTCTGATATGTTGCCAACGGAGGGCGACGAAGAAGAAGATTGAATTTCGATTTTCTGTAGCTGGTTTAATTGAAAACAGGAAGGGAATCAGCCCCCAAGACAGAAACCTTCCATCAATTGGTTTTTTGAAGATAGTTATTTTATGCAGTTAGAAACGACGTTGCGTCGTTAGTCTGGCTTAATTAAAGACATGCCGTGTTGCCACCCCAGGACGAGAAATCTATTGCAGGAAATTGAGGAATTTGTGATAGTTAAAGGAGTGGTAAATTTTGATTTAAAGTTGTTTTTTTATTTTCTTAAGTCTTAACCTGTAAAAATGTAATTAGATATAAAAGTATTTTTTTAAATATGATTTACTAAAAAGAAATATAAAATACCTATTTTTACTTTTTATATATTACTTGGTGCCTTCTCTTCAGAGAATAGATAGGGCAAATAAAAGTATTATTAATATTATTATGTAATATTTCAATGAAATGTTAGGCAATTATAAATAAGTCATGTCTGTAAATATAGAACTCTATTCATGCAATATAAGAACAGTGTTTGTTTTATTACATCACTATTTTAAAAATAATGAAACATATTTGTCAAAAGACTAAACAATCACGCAGCAATTATTTAACGTTTTCAGCATAATCTTAAAATAGCATGATGAGAAATTGCTTATTTCAAAAATAAGTTTAATAAATATACAAATTTACTAAACAATAAACGATTATTATTGCTAACTAAAGCACGATAACTCACTGGTTACAGGTATAATAATGAAATAAAATTAAATTTTTTACAAGTTTAAATAAAAGCAATAAAATTAAAAAAAAAAAAAATTTAAAATTGTTAGTTTCGAAGCAAAAATTTTTCTAACTCCATATTTCTGTGATGGATAAACATCAAAAATTATTTCATTGAGAAATAAGATTTTTTTCAGTCCTTAAAACATGCTTTAAGTTTAACATGTAGTTTAGTTACTCTTTCAGAATTCACAATGAATTTTTTGTATTACCTCAATACACTTGAAATGATGATCAAGAAAATGCAACTTTCAATGTGGAAATAAGAAAAAAACACATGCTATATTAGATGTACAAGGAGACTTGTTGAATTTGTGGTCAAAAGTTCATGGGTTTATGAACAACATCGTGGTTGAAATATGAGATCTCGCAACAGTTCAAGGATGAATTCATGAGATAGATATCTCGTAACAGTTCAGTTAATTTTTGTGTTTTTATAGATTTATACAGATGCAACATCAGAACTACTAAAAGTACTGGGTATAATGATTTTGTAATTCGCAACACATTCACTTTTTCACAGTTTTTTTATTGTTTATCAGCGTCGATGAATATAAACTATTTTTTAAAAACATTTTGACTTCGATATTTTTCTCTCTCTATTAAGGAGGAACTTCTCCACTTGAAGTAGCAGTCAATAAATTTTAATGATATTTTTTAGTATATTTCGAGCACCCTGCGCGTATCAGAGCTTCGGGTTTTCGACTTAGAAGAGGAGTCCTTCTGCGAATATTTGTCTTGAAATGTATTACATATTGTTTGTTTAATCTTATGTGTGCGGTGTTTGTGCATGTGCAAATAAAGCTGTTCTACAATCTGTGCTTCAGGCGGCCTGATGATCAATTGGCTAGCGCTCTGGCCTTTGGAACCACAAGTTACAGTTTAGGATTCAGGCGGTGGCATGGATGTTTGTGAGTGGTTCGAAATCCACGTTAAACTGTAGGTCCCGTTCTAATTAGCTCCTAAAGTGTGCACTAAATTTTTACTGTTTCATTTTTTAACTTTTATCATAAGTTAAAAATTAAACAGTAAAAAATTTCTTGCATATGAGTAAGTATATTAAGATTTTGAATTGAGATAATTCGTTTGAAAATAAATTTTCAAACACACACGGTTCTTCAAACTAACTTCTTGAAAATTTTATCGTCATTACTATTATGAATTGTAGATCGAAATATTCTTAGTTAAATTTTTAAGTAAGCGTCACCATGTTTATATACGTTTGAAAAAGAATTATAAAATGTACGTTTTTGGTTTTTGCACAAATCTCACCAAAATGTAATTGTATTGTGAAATTATTATTGCGAAAAATAAATTTATATTGCAGTGTGCAGTTTGGACAACCAGATTATAACTAGGTGTGGTTGGGCGGTAACACTTGAACAGGTTGGTATGATTTATCGCTCTATGTAATTTTGTGCACACTTTAGGCTAATTAGAACGAAATCTACAGTTTAACATGGATTCCGAACCACTCAAACATCCATGCTACTGCCAGGATTCGAACCTGAAATTTGTGGTTCCAAAGGCCTGAGAGCTAGCCAATTGGCCATCGGGCCGCCTGAAGCACATATTGTAGAACAGCTTTATTTGCACATGCACAAACACCACACATACAATTAAACAAATATGTAACACATTTAATGACATAGATTCGCAGAAGGGTCTCCACTTCTAAATCGAAAACGCGAAACTCTGATACGCGCAGTGTGAGCGAAATATACTTCCTTTCCGAGTGAGTCTGTAAGACAACCAGTACGCAGGGTTGAGCTAAATATAATTTCTCTCGGGATGAGAAGCTAAATTAAACGTTTCTCAGTTGACGAGCAAGTTGCGCTGAACTAGCTATCGGGTGAGAGCCTGGAGGCCTACTGACCATTTCTCCTAAGTGTCATCGGGGGCGCTCTTGCCAGTGTGTTGGAGGAAGCACGGTTAAAATATTTATTTATTTCAAGTAAATGCAAAGATTGAAAAATCGATATTTTGGTAAGAAATCGCTTTTGAAAAGAACGCGAGAACTTAATATTTCACATGGCGTTACTTTTTATTTCACTGCCTTGCTTTAATATAAAAATAAAATCTAAACTCTAGCAAATTTTAAAAAAATATTTGTATGAATCATTCAAGAAATTAAAAAAAAATCAATTTATATGAATAGCTTTAAATTACTGATTAGATAGGACATTTAAGTGAAATTCATAAAGTTTGAATTAACTGATGTATTGAATTACTATTTTATAATTGACCAAGTCAGACTGTTTATTTCTAAAAATACATTACTAAGAAATTCGCTATTGAATTTTTGTAATACTATAGAATGCTTTTGACAGCAAGGTAATGAATCGTTTATATTTTGTAAGATGAAATTAAATAATTTCTAGTTTCCATTAATTTAAATAATGTTGAAATGTTGACCGGAATATAATTAGTTTAATAATCAATACTTTAAATGGATTTTTGAATCTATTATCGATAATAAAGTACTTTAACTAGTTTGATGCTGAATTCAATACAATTACGGGGAGACGTTATGAATCTAAAATAAATTATTACAATTATATGCAAATAACCACACATTTAATTATTCGCATAGTTGAAAGGAATAATAACATATTTTCCTCTGTTTTAATTGAAGTTGTGTAAATGCATTTTAATTTATTCACTTCATTATTATTTTATAAAATTTATTTTCTCAGAGTAGAATTAAAGAAAACGAAATTTGCCGAATTGATGATTCAATAAGGTAAATTAGGGGCTGATGGCCCGAGTGGCTAGCGCTATGGCACACGGTAACACAGGTTTCGGGTTCGAGTCCGATCGGGGCCATGGATGTTTGTAGTAGTTCGAAATTCACTTTAAACAGTAGGTCTCGGCCTAATAGGATCGTAGAGCATTGCGGGGGTAGTGCTACTCGCGTCCGTAGCATATCTTCAAGCACGTGCCCCGGGTAGTGCTAAGTGAGTAACAGCGGTTTCTCTTATTTATGGCATTAAAGATTAACTATCTCTGTATTGCCAGTTGCCTTAGAACAACAACAACAACAATGAAAATTAAAATGCTTTTATAAGAGTAATTTGAGATGTTATAGTTTTTTCTCAATACAATTATATAACAATAAAAAAATTTTTAACGTATACAAATATATTAACATAAAAATATTTTAGCATACTAAAGCATAAAAGTATGTTAACATACGAATTTTATAACGAGTCCAACATCTTTAGAAGAAAACTTTATAAAAACCTTTCTTAATTAACTTTTTTTTACATAAATAAATTAACTAAAGGAAACCTAAGAATGATTTCAGATATATCCTTAGGGATATTTATTCAATTAAGCATAATACAAACTAAATAAACGTCTTGCTAATAGATTCAATTAGCACTCACCGCAATAAAAAATTTCTTTTTATTGAGTATAGCATATTAATGAATTCCAAGAATTATCTAGCTAGAAAATAAATATTGCATGTTACGCTGCTTTAAGTTTTGAGGACAGTAATTAGTAGATAAACACTGCTATTGATTCTTTTGAATACTTAACTTTAAGGAAACTATTGGTAATAAAATTTAATTATGGTTGCCTATAATAAATAATCATTTATTTTCAATTTGAAAAGACTTTGATGCTGATTGCAAAAGGCGATATTTACAAAGGCTATCTAAATATTCTACAATAGTGCGACAGTCCCCCTGGAGGGCCAAGGTTCGTCTGCCTGCTGGCAGATTTCAAGACAGGAGATTTTTCTTTTTACAGAGTAGACCTACAGTTTAAAGGGATTCCGAACCACTACAAACATTCATGGCACCGGGACTCGAACCAGAAACATGTGGCACCAAGCGCCAGAACGGTAGTCACTCGGCCATTAGGCAATTGCTAATTTCAAGAGGTCTCATTATTCATGACACTGCTTATCAGTTGTCTTTTTTGTAAGTGACAGGTTGTTCTCATTAATGCAAAACATTAATTGCATACACTATAAATATCTGCATCACTGCTTGTCTGCTGTCAACTACACTCAAGAGCCAAAACATTATGACCACCCCTACATTTTTGCAATGAACTCGCCTGGATGACGTGGAAGGCACGTGATCAGGTGGGAAGGGGTATTTAACTGCTGCTGGAGAGTCTGAAGAATCATTCTTTCACTTACTTCTGTGTGTGATGGGAAAGGCTGCGGATCTAAGCGACTTTGATAGAGGGCAGATTGTAATGGCGCGAAGGCTCGGAACAAGTATTTCTGAAACTGCACGACTCGTGGGTTGTTCGCGATCTACAGTTGTTAGTACTTATGCAAAGTGGATGAATGACGGTGAAACCAGCTGTAGACGACATAGTGTTGGACGTCCACAAGCTATCAAAAAAAAGGTCGTCAAACTGTCTCGCATGGTGAAGCAAAACCGGAGCCAGACAGTGGCTCAGCTGACAGCCCAATACAATGCAGGGCCAAGTAGAATAGTATCGGAGCCCACTGTTCAGCGGACACTGTAGGATATGGGGCTACGCAGCAAATGTCCCACTCGTGTGCCTTTGCTGACCAAGCGTCATCGCCAACTGCGCCTGCGCTGGGCCCGGGAACATCGTGACTGGTCCATGGATCAGTGGGAGAGAGTTGCCTGGTCAGATGAATCACGGTTTGTCATTCATCACGCCGATGGCCGTGTCAGGATACGCCGTCTTCCAGGCGAACAGTTGCTCCCTCAATGTACAGTAGGTCATACACAGGCCGGTGGTGGCGGTATTATGCTTTGGGGGACGTTCTGTTGGGCGTCTCTGGGACCTGTGGTTGTGGTAGAGCAGACCATGAATGCTACAGGGTATCTGAACATCATTGCGGACCAGTTGCACCCTTACATGGAATCTGTTTTCCAGCTGGAAATGGAATGTTCCAACAGGACAACGCCCCTTGTCACAAGGCTAAAATTGTGTTGGAGTGGTTCCAGGAACATGATGCTGAATTGCAGTTAATGTCTTGGCCGCCCCTAACTCACCGGATCGCAATCCGATAGAACACATTTGGGATGTCCTAGGACGGCAGCTCATAGTTCAAAGACCACCAATTCGCAATATCTCGGATTTGCGTGACCGTTGTTTAAACATCTGACACAATCTGTCTCCGGCCATCTACCAAGGACTTGTGGCATCCATGCCAATGCGGGTTGAAGCTGTGTTGAGCACCAAAGGTGGGCCAACTCGTTATTGACAGGTGGTCATAATGTTTTGGCTCTTGAGTGTATAAGTGATAGGTTGTTATTATGTACTTGTAAAAAGAATATACATTTCTCTCTCCTGGGAATGAAACGCTACAATTCTTCACTTGGCTGATTTAAAAAAAAAATGGTTGAAAATATTGCTATTACATATATCAAAGACTTAAAAGTACGAATTACTATGTGAAATTGAAAGTTTGAAGTAACAACCGTTATACGAAACATAGAAATTGCGTCTCTGCTTAATATTCTACATGTTCTTTATGATTTTGGTTTAATTCAGTCATACCCAAATACCAATGTCAATCTTCTAGCAATTCTAATACATCCCATTTTTATTGCTCCGTGCGAGACAATTTTTAGCAAATTGAAATTATTAAAAATTTATTCTATCGATCAAGAATTATTATCCAAACTTTTAATTATTTTCAATAGAATACAATGTCGGTAAAAATATTAATATAAATATTAATGTTTATTACGAAACTTGTGGCATTCGGTGCCACAGATTTTGTAATCGAGTCCCGGCTGAGTCATGGGTGTTTGTAATGGTTCTAAATCCACTTTAAACCGTAGATCCCAGTCTAATATGAATGTTAGGCGTAGGGCTAACATATCTACCCCCAAAAAAAAAACCGTTTCCTGTTTCGAAAATTTGCCATTAGGCAGATAGCCTTTGCCCACCATGGGGTTGCACCAATGAAGATGTTTGGGTTGCTTTCTCTGTCTACGATCATTTTTTTTTACACACTTTGGGCTAGTTAGACAGGGACCTACAGTTTAACGTGGATGCCGACTTATAAACAAGCATCCATACCACCGCCAGGATTCGAAAGTGAAGCCTGTGGTACCAATGCCCATAGCGCTAGACAACTGGCGATCAGGGAATTCACCAATGAAGAAAAATTAATGAATTTGCTGAAATGTAATCCAGAAAAGTGCATTTAAATAATTTTTTGTAATATATTTGCCTTATTAGAGAGTTTTTGCATACCGTATTTTTATCGTCCGTTATTTTTTTCTCCCTAGCGCACATGCTCATAGGAAATTGCGCATGCATATCTGTAATAATGCTTCCTATGAGCATGCGAGCTAGGGCGAAAAAAATATCGGACGATAAAAATACAGTATGCAAAAACTCTCTATTATCTTCTCAAACACAATTAGTTAAGGGACGTAAGGCTAGTTACGACACTGATTATATTTGTAATAAAAGAAAAGAAATACACAAAGCCCGATTAATTGATTTGAAGATAAAGTTAACTAAAACGGAATTCATTGTTTTTCTTTTCCGTCTGACAACAAAGAGTGAATGCCATGCTGCATTATAAAGTGTTCTTCAAAGTGCACTCTTCACCAATTAATTGCAGGTCCGTGATCCGATAAGTTCCCCCCTGCACGCTCTGATACGTGGATCACAGGGAACAAAGCCCCCTTCTATTCATTTATCAGCTTTAAACCTATCAGCATCTTCGTTAACGCTCATGGGTAGAGAGGGAAATCTATAACGTGCCTTAGCTATTAATCACACACGAAATTCGTTATTTTTGTAAGGGAGAATGTACAAAATCAGTGTACTCGTAAATAAAGCAGCAACATTGCATAATGTTAGATGAAATAAAATTATATATGAATTTTTTTATTGATAATCATTTTTAAAAATTTGTGATTGTGTATTTGTGCTATAGACAATTAAAGGTTTAGTTTTAGTTTGATTTGTCTTTCTACGGTCATTTTTTGCACTCTCTAGTCTAATTAGATCGGGAACTACTGTTTAACGTTTATTCCGAATCACTCACAAACATGCATGCATGCTACCGCCAAGATTCGAACCTAAAGCCTATGGTACCAAAAAGACAAATAAGAGTTAATGGTTTGTTTTGTAGCTCTACGAGCATTTTTTGCACACTTTTGGCTAATTAGACCAGTACCTACAAATTAACGTGGATTCTGAACAACAAACTAACAAACATCCATACAGCAAACAGGATTCGAACTTGAGGTCGCTGGTACCAAAGGCCAGAGAGCTGGCCAATCGGCAATCAGGTCTCTATACTTTCAATGAACCTTTTAAAAGATACAAAGTCCTTAATTATGGCATCAAATGTTTATGGAGCTATTCTCAAAAAAATTTTTGCGCTCGATGTCACGGAAGAATTTTGGCATTTTGGGTTCGAATCCCGGGAGGGTTAGGGATATTTTAGTGGTTCAGCATCCACTTTAAACCGTAGGTCCTGTGTAATATGACTGTACATAGGTACCCCGTAAAAACAAAAACTTCTGTCTCAAAATCTGTCAATAGGCAAATGAATTTGTCCCACCATGGGGCTGTTGGGATAACGAGAAGTATTAAAGAATTTGCTGAAATGAAATCCAGAAAAATGCATTTAAAATAAATCTTATTAAAAATATATTGTAATGTATTTGTCTTGTTATTTACTCAAGTCTAATTAGTTAAGGAACGGTAATAGAAATTCTAGCACAGGGCACAGGAATGGCTAGTTACGATGCTGATAATATTTATAATAAAAAAATAAGAAATTCACAAAGCAATATTAATTATTTTTATAATAAAAGTTAACTAAAATGGAATTCATTATTTTTCTTTTTCGTCTGACAACAAAGAGTGAATGCCATGCTGCATTATAAATTGTTCTTCGAAGTACACACTCCGCCAATTAATTGCAGGTCCGTGATCCGAAAAACCCACCCCCTGCAAGCTCTGATACATGGATCACAGAGTACGCAGCCCCCTTCCGTTCATTTATCAGCTTTAAACCTATCAGCCTCTTCGTGAACGTTCATGGGTTGAAGAGAAATCTATAAAGGGTCTTAACTGTTAATCACGAACGAAATTCATTCATTCTTGTCGAGAGAATGTACAAAATCTTTGTATTCTAAATAAAGCAGCAACATTAAGTTGTGTTATATAAAAGAAAATTAAATATGATTTTTTTGATAATCATATTTAAAAATTTGCAGACACAAATATATATTTAGTTTTGGTTTGTCGACATACGGTCATTTTGTGCACCATCTAAGCTAAATAGATCTGGATCTTCAATTTAACATTTATTCCGAACCATTCACAAACATCCATGCCACCGCTAGGATTCGAACCGGAAGCCTGTGTCACCCAAAAGACAAATAGGAATTGGTTTTTAATGGTTTTGTTAGTCGCTTTACGATCATTTTTGTGGCACTTTCAGCTAATTAGACAGGGACCTACAATTTAACGCGGATTCTGAATCACTAACAAACATCCATGCCACCACCAGTATTCGAACTTGAAGCCTGTGATACCAAAGTCCAGAGAGCAGGCTAATTGGCCATCACGCAGCTTTGGGTCTAATGAACATTATTTTATAAGATACGAAGTCATTAAGTATGCATCAAATGTTTATGGAACTATTCTCAAAATTTTCTGTCGCTCGGTGCCATAGGCGAATTTCGGCATTTCGGGTTCGAATCCCAACTTGGCTATGGATGTTTTAGTGGTTCTGAATTATCCACTTTAAACAGTAGGTACTGGTCTAATAAAAGTAGAGCGATAGGCGTAGGACTGATACCGTACCCCCGTAAAAAAAAACCTCTCCTGTCTCAAAATCTGCCAACAGGCAGACGACCTTGGCCCACCATGGGACTGTTTGGGTAACCAAGGAGAATGAATGAATTTTCTGAAAAGTGCATTTAAAATAAATCTTATTAAAAATTTATTATAATGTATTTGTTTTATTATTTTCTCAAACCCAATTAGTTAAGGGACGTAAATGCAAATACTTGCACAGGAATGGATGGTTATATATATAATAAAAAAAAAACAAGAAATGCACAAAGCAAGATTAATTATTTTTAAGATAAAGTTAACTAAAACGGAATTCGTTATTTTTTTTCTTTATCTGACAACAAAGAACGAATGTCATGTTTCATTATAAATTGCTCTTCAAAGTGCACTAGTACACCAATTAATTGCAGGTCCATGATCCATTAAATCCACCCCCCTGAATGCTTTGATACATGGAGCACAGAGAACGAAGCCCCCTTCTATTCATTTATCAGCTTTAAACCTGTTAGCACCTTCGTTAACGCTCATGGGTAGAAAGGGAAATCTATAAAGGGTCTTAACTATTAATCATACACACGAAATTCGTCATTTTTGTAGGGAGAATGTGCAAAATCATTGTATTCATAAATAAAGCAACATCATTGTCAAGTGTTAGATGAAAGAAAATTTATATATGAATTTTTATTGTTAATCATGTTTAAAAACTTGCAATTGTGTATTTGTGCTGTAGACAAATATAGGTTTAGTTTTTGGTTTGTCGCTCTACGTTAATTTTTGGACACTCTAGACTAATTATACCGTGATCTACATTATTTTAACGTGAATTCTGAATCACAAACATCTATGCCCCCGTCCAGATTCGAACATGAAGCCTGTGGTACCAATGGCAAGAGCACTGGTCATCAGGTCACTCGCCAATGTAGAATTAATGAATTTTTTGAAATGGAATCCAGAGTAGAGCATTTAAAGTAAATCTTATTAAAAATTATTGTACTGCTGCTGTTCTAATGCAGCTGACAATACAAAGACAGTTAATCTTTTATGCCATAAGCAAGGGACGCACTGCTGTTACTCTTTTAACACTACTCAGGGGGCCCGTGTAGCTTGACGACATGCTACGGACGCGAGTGACACTACCCCCACAACGCTCCACGATCTTATCAGACAGGGGGACCTACTGTTTAAAGTGGATTTCGAACTACTACAAACATCCATGGCACCACCGGGTCTTGAACCTGAAACCTGTGGTGAACCCGAGCACCGGAGCGCTAGCCACTCGGACATCAGGCTCTCTTGTCGAGCCTTATAAGAGGGAAAGACGATTAGAATAATTTTTGTGATCGATTGTTTATTCATCGTTAATTTTCTAAATTGTAATGCAGTGATTTAAAAAGTTCATTAATAATTTATCACTTCAATTTAAAATGAGTTATTGGAAAAAAAAACCCAATAAATATGGCAAAATTAATTAGCCTTTTAATGAAAATATCAGTTTCAGGTATTAGCTTCATATTTTTATACAGACATCCTATTTAAACATAAAATTTTAACATTATAAAACATTAAAAATAAATACAAATAACCCGACCCCCACAAAACAAAAGTCTCAATATGTTTGAAAAGTTATTGATTATATATTACAGTAATGTAATTTCTGACATTTCTATTTGTCTTTCAGAATCATGATTAGAAAAAGGTAATTTTTTTTTTTAAAGAAAAAGTATTTAGAATAAATACAAATTTTTATTTGGAATTTTGATGACCTTTTTCTACATGGTTATTTCTTCCAAGTCTTCAATTATATTTTTTAGTCCTTTTATTGTAAAGTATTAAAACTTTGTTTACCATTTTAATAAAACATTTTCATTTTCAGAAATAGAAAATATTGGAAAATAGTAAAATAAAATATTTATTTAAGAACTAAAAAGCTAAAAAAAAAAGCATTTATTTAAAATGAAATAAAAAAAAATGTTTCTTTACATTTAAGTTTCGAAGCAAACATAGCATTTTGAAATTTTGCTTGCATGCAACTTTAATTATATTTAGATCCAAATAATTATTCATAATTTTGTTTGCTGTTTTGATTTACTATTCTTTATTTAAAAACGTGTTTTGTTAAAGGCAAAGTTCTAGCAGTTTTTAATTTTGCAATTTTATTTTATTTATCGCTGAGTGTTCCTCTTTATGTGTTTAGTTTTTATTTTAATTAATTTTGTATTTTATTATTTTCCTTTTTATATTGAAGATAAAAGCATTTCATTTTATTTCGTAAAAGACTAAATGAAACTCATACGTGACTAAGTGTATTAATTTAGCAGACATTTAACAAATTAATTGATTAAATATTAAAAAAAAAAAATAGAAAGTATTTATAAAAACAATAAATAAATGGTTTTATCAGATAGAATTGATAGTCTTACAATCCCTCCTATAAATAATTATGCCCTATATATTACTGTGTCAAAAAGTAAAACCAATTTTCAATTTAAATTTCACGGGCATATGGAAATTAAATTTTTCTTCTTTTAGGTTGCTGGCACTGTCTTTGACATCTGTGTGAAATTTGACGACAAAATATTCATTAGTGCTTGAGTTACGCTTGGCTTTGTGAGACACTAAAAGTGATTTCGGCGATTTTAGAAATGTCTGAATTAATTGAGCAAAGAACTTGCATTAAATTTTCTTTGCGGAAACGTATAGAATGTTGCAGAAGGCATTCGGGCAGCAAACAACATAAGAAAGAAACGTTTAAAGGTGGTATAAACAGTTCAAAGGTAGAGAACGCATTGAAGACGAAGAGCCTTCTGGTCTACCAGCAGCCTCAACCGACGAAGATCACTTCAAAAAAATTTGATTTGGTGCTTGCAAACCATCTGAGAGAGATTACAATTAGAGACCTTGCTGATGATGTTGGAATTTCAAAAGGATCGGTTAATTCCATTTTGGACTTCAAACGTCAAACGTACCGAAAACACTGAATGCGCCAGATCACACTACATTGAATTTAGTAATTTGAATTTAGATTCGTTTGGTTTCTCGCTCTAAAGTCATTTTGTGCACGCTTTAGACTAATTAGACATTTACGTGGATTCCGAACAACTCAAAATATCCATGCCACTTCCAAGATTTGAACCTGAAGCACCAAAGGCCAGAGCGAACCTGAAGCACCAAGGCCAGCTGGAGTTTGTTAGAGGAAGTTGCTTAAATTTAACAAAAATATTTTCATGCATAATTTTCTGTTGTATTTTTACATTTATTAATTGTTAAGAGTATATTGAAGAACAAAAAAAATAACAGTTTTTATAAAACATTGTAACTATAAATGTTCTATTCTAGAAATGTTGTATTGTATCTAGAAATGTTCTATTCTAGAATATTCTGTATTACAACAAATATTAATCAAAACCGTGTAAAGGAATTTATGTTATTTATATGGGAATTTATGTTATTTATATGGGAATTTTTGTTATTTATATCATTTTTATAATTTGAAATTAATTAAATTTTTTAAGCTATTTGATGAATATCTCTCTGAATAAATCAAATCTGTACAGATTATATCGACTTCCATGAATATTTCAAGAACATTGTTTTATTTCAATATTTACGACTTTCTCTAAAATTAAATTAACATATTTGAATTTTGACTCTAAATCCTCCTTTAATTTAAAAAATTTGTAATGACAATTTCAGCAAACGATTTCTAATTAATAATTTTTTTATTTAAAATTAAATAATTTTTCATTAAATAAAAACATCAAATCTATTACTCATACATTTAAAAGAAAGATTAGTTGCTCACGAAGAGGTAATGATTAAAAGTAAATCTTTGTTCCTACACCTGACTTTAAAATATTATTAATCAAATAAACTAATAAAATTCAAATACTGGATTATTTTAAATAGCAAAATTAGTAACTTGCAAAATATATTAAATGAATGTTTAAAATATATATTAAGTAAAATAGTTGATGACAATTAAATTCTAACGGCAATACATCTTGATTAATTCACATGCAAAAATATCTTTGAAATTATCTATTTAAACAGTGTTAATGTTATCTTCAGTATATTATGCTAAATGTATTTCTTTATAGTTAATTATGAAATTTTATGCATAGTAAAAATGAAATTTAATTTGCAATATTTATGAATTTCTCATTATATTAATTGTTTGAACTATCATTATGAAAAAAATACATTAGGAAAGTGTAAAATTATCACGCTTGTTTGCTTAATAAATAAATAAAATAAATAGAATACTATTGGGTTGCAAAGGTTGAAATTTGCAGTTAATAATAATGCAAGTTTTTAAAAGATTATTATTTAACATCAGCTTTATATTTTACCGTTCTGTTTTTGTTGTGTGATAGTTATACATCTTATCTGTTTAAAAAACATGGTAAGCTAAAAAAAAAAATATTAAAAACTTATTTAGAAATTAATTATTTTTTAAAATGGGACTGTCGAAAATTTTCACTATTATGAAATAGGAGTTCTGAGATGCATATGTTTCGGATCGAAATATTAATAGCGTATTTGGCTCTAATGTTACTATGCAGCAGACACTATCAAATTGGTTCGCCAAATTCGTTCAGATAACTTTGATGTCGCAAATGAACCGCGTGGACGTCCAATATCAAAAGTCAATAATAACGAGCTGAAAGTCTCCGTTGACCCATCCGAGACCCATCTCAAAGTGCCTATAAATTGTAGTTGATTTTTTGATGTTGGGAAATAAACAATGTTAACTCATTTAGCTGAAATATGTAAAGGGAAAACGTTGAATTAGTGGGTTCCACCTCAATGAAAAACAGAAGCAAAAGCGTTTGAAAGCTTGATTGATGTTGCTTTCTCGTAACAAATATGATCCATTTTGTAATCGAATTGACACTTGTCATGAGAAATGGATATGATAATCTCAAATGTTCAACACAGTGGTTGGATAAGGTTGAATCACCAAAACACACTCCAAAGCAATATTCACAAAAGAAGTTGATGGTGAGTGTTTGATGGTCTGGCGCAGGTATGATCCATTATGATTTCATGAAATCTGGTTCATAGATCAAAGCAGAATTATACTGCAACCAACTGGACGAAATGCAAAAACTTCCTATATTGGTCAACAGATCGACTCCTATCTTATTGCATCATAATGCTAGACGATACACTGCACAATTGATTGTAGCAAAATTACAGGAATTGGAACTCCATCCACCATATCTCCAGACATAGGCCCCAATTTAATTTTCACAGCACTGTAAAACTGGCCTTCCATGAATTCATAGACCAGAGATTTATACCATTGGCCTGAACAGCCTGCCGCTTAAATGAAAACAATATATAGACAATATGGGTGCATATTTTGAAGAATAAAATAATATGTAATCCCCCTTTGCCTTTTTCAACAAATTTTATTCTTGATGATCAGATAAAATTTTACTAAACAGATACTTATGAAAAGTATTTGTTTAGTAAAATTTTAAAAGTTACATAAAAAAAAAAAATTTCCAGTTGTTCTTGATATATTTAAAAACATTTCTCAAGTCTTTTAGCAAATTTTCATAAGGTTATGATATAATAACATTAAAATATCAATAATAATATTTTACATTTTAATAAATTTATTAATTAAAAATTAATTTGCGTTTACTACTAAACGAAAACAACTTTTGATTTTTGATAAAGGGTTAAAGCTATAGACAGTTTTAAGCAAGAAACTTTAATTCTAGATATTTTATGTGCATAGTATGGGGGAAAATAATTTTTACACAATTTCAATATAAAATTTTCTATTTTGTAAAAAACATATCCCTTTCCTTTTTGCTATTTAATATCGATACTCTATGTAAAGTTATTTAATCAATATATGTACTTGAAACCTTCTTAGCATTAAGGTAAAAAAAAAATATTTCGTCGAGCAAATCTTACTTTTCTTTCTTCCATTATTTTATTTTTATTGTTTCCAGTAGCATTAAACAAGACCAAACAAATCAAGAAAAAAAAAAGACATCAGAAAAGCTTAATTAATCAGATACTCTCACCCGAATAACGCTTTCATTCATTGGAAAATACTCACCTAAATTCCCTGTAGCGACATCTTCAATAAATTTAATGACTGATACTTAAGGCCCAAAGAATTGTCCATAAAAATGTTAGGACTAATCTTTTTTCAAAGAACATCGATTTGAGGAAGATACTACCGATCAGGGGCAACTGCAGTTACAAGAGATGTCTGTTCTTTCCATCTATAATGGGGAGATATTCTTCTTCTATTCGAGAAGAAAATCTTACTATTCCGAACAGCCAAAGTGGCATCATAAGAGGAAGAAATCCAGCTCTTACTGATGGCGGACATCTGATCTTGCAACATTTTATTACTTCGCATCCATTCAGGCTCAAGAGTCCATTCTGTTTTATTGGAATGGTAATCCATTGTTCGAAGAATGGTTCTCATACAAGATATCTACCAAACTAGTATTTTTATTCCGCAGTTCTGTGATCAATCCTGGTAAGTATATCCATCCGTTCAAAAAATTTGCTTTGTTCCCTATTCTTATTTTAACTCAGAGAAGTTTAGAATTTTATGTCTAAAGCGAAGTTGAAGCTTTGCCTTAAAGATAAATCGTTATTTTTTTTTATTATGAGAATTTTCATTTATTTAAATTCTCCAGTTTTTCGAAATTTCGCATTAAAATTTTTGGATTATTTTTTACTTTATGGTGTTGTTGTTAATCTCTGCATAGATATGTATGTATGTGCGTGTGTATGTATGTATGTATGTATGTATGTATGTATGTATGTGCGTGCGTGCGTGCGTGCGTGCGTGCGTGCGTGTATGTGCGTATGTATGTATGTATGTGCGTGCGTATGTATGTGCGTGCGTATGTATGTGCGTGCGTATGTATGTGCGTGCGTGCGTGCGTGCGTATGTATGTATGTATGTATGTATGTATGTATGTATGTGCGTGCGTGCGTGCGTGTATGTATGCATGTATGTGCGTATGCATTTATGTATGTGCGTATGCATGTATGTATGTGCGTATGCATGTGCGTGTGTGTGTGTGTATGCTTGAAGATTCAGATAAAGAAATTCCATATCCATATTCCACTCTGAAGAGCTCTGATTCTCTTCTTTTAGCCGTTATAGGTCTAATATAAACCGAGATGTTACATCCTCTCGTATGATTTCAATAGTACACTGGGTTTAATTCGAGACTTCTACAATGGTCTTTTATGAACTATATTGTCTCTCAATTATCATAGGAAAGCGTTTCATTGTTTTTAGCAATTCTTTTACTTTATATATAATCATTATATACATTTGTTTTCATTTATATGAATAAAATACTTATGTGAATTTTGCGTATCTTGAACTTGAGTGGATAGTTTTAATACCTGTCTCAAAGTACATTTTATAATTAATACGATATATTAATACTTTGCAACTTAATATTTGTTTTCTTGTATGTTTAGTAAAAATTTATTTGCAGGTGGATTTCCACTCGTTAAACTTAGGGGGAGGAAGTTATAGTAATCTGCTAAGGCGTTGAAGTTCCTATGGTAACGACTGCGAAATGACGTTCATATAGAAACTGCTGACGTCACGATTCTTGGGAATACCCGTGTTTTCAAAGAAGAGAAGAGATTCTTTTGTTTTTGGAAGGACGATGTTAAAAAAACAACTCTATGTGGAGTGATCTTGTTTAAATATTGAATGTTACTTAATTGTAAACTGTTGTATGCATTATTAAATTTTATTTGAAGTACAGAAGTTATTCTTTGAGACTTTTACAACATAAAAAAGAAACATTCTAATTTAATCAAGTATTAAAGTAATAAATGTAAAAATTTGCCAGGGTTTAATAAATAAATTTTTTTCATTGTAAGCCTGATAATTACAATTTGTAAATAATATTCATTGTGAATTATGAATAATATTAAATCAATAAATTTAATTTTAATGTGACATTAAATTTAATTTTAATAGCTAAAAATTTAATCGATTCTACCAACAAATTTAACTTTAATTGAAAAAGAATTCAATCAATAATTTTAATTTTAATTGAAAATTATTCAATTCAGCCAATAAATTTAACTAAAATAATTTAAAATAAAATAAAATTAACTAATAATTAATTTTGTAATAAAATAAAATTATTATATTTACTTATATGTAGAAATAGAGTATACACATGAAAAATTCTACATATTAAGCTGGTTATTTTTGATATTTGTAGTCTTCATATTTTAAAAAAGATTCGTTGCATTAAATGCATTCATTGGAATAAATTAACAGATGTTTTAAATTATGTTCATATTATTACTGAATTCTCAAAATTATGTTCATATTATTCTCAAATTTTCAAATACTTTCTCAAAAGAAAGAAACACCAAAAGAACTCACTTTTAATTAAAAAAAAATCCCAGAAACTTTAAAAATAATAGCATAAAGTTTAACAAATACTAATTACTTCGGATCTCTTCAAATACCAAGAAAGTAAATTACAAATTCAAATAATGTGATGAATTCCTTTTTGTCTTCCATAATTTCCCATTATTCAACGTGGCATAATGGAACACAGTTAATGAAATCTAAAGAAAAAAAACCCTTTTATTAATGACCCATTCACATTTTATTAATAGCGTTTCTTTCTCTGATATGTTGCCAACGGAGGGCGACGAAAAAGACGACTGAATTTCGATTTTCTGTAGCGGGTTTAAGTGAAAACAGGAGGGAATCAACTCCCAAGACAGAAATCCTCCATCAATTGGTTCTTGAAGATAGTTATTTTATGCAGATAGAAACGACCTTACGTCGTTAGTCTGGCTCAATTAAAGACATGCCGTGTTGCCACTCTAGGAAGAGAAATCTATTGTAGCTCTTGTGAGGAAATTGAGGAATTTGTGCATGTTCTAGATGGTTAAAGCAGTGCTAGAATTTTGCTGTTTGCAGTTTTATTTTTTAAAGGCGTAAACTGTAAAAATGCCAGTTGATAAGAAATTAATTTTTTAAAATATGATTACTAAAAAGAAATATAAAATACCTATTTTTACTGTTTTTATATTACTTGGCATCTTGACTTAAAAGAATAGAATGAGCTAATAACAAAAATAAAAGTATAATGTAATGTATATGCATTATTATCTATGTGTATATATGTATTATTATCTATATGTAATTATTAGTATTATTCTGTAATATTTTCGTTTTGTTGTTGTTCTAATGCGGCTGGCAATGCAGAGACAGTAACTCTTTTTATACCGTAAGCAAGGGCAACACAGCTGTTACTCATTTAACACTACCAGGTGGGCACGTGTAGCTTGAAGATATACTACGGATGTGGGAGTAACACAACCCCCACAACGCTCTACAATACTATTAGATCAGTACCTACGGTTTAAAGTGAATTCGAATAACTACAAACATCCATGGCACCACAGGAACTCGAGCCCAAAACATATAAGTAAATATAATAATTTTACAAGTAAAAATAAAATATGCATATGAAAAAATTCTACATATTAAGTTGGTTATTTTATTCGAAATTTGTTCTACATATTTTAAAAAAGATATACCTTCATTGGAATAAATTAACGGATGCTTTAAATTATGTTCATATTAATACTAAATGCTTGATATACTGTGTACAAAATTCAATCTACTTTCTAAGACATAAGAAGTACAAAAAGAACCCACTTTTTAATTTAAAAAAAAAAAAAGAGAAATTTTGAACAATAACAAAAAAAGTTTAACATCGAAATTCTAATTACTTCGGAACTTTTCAAATACTAAGAAAATAAATTACAAATTCAAATAATGGGATGAATTCCTTTTTGTCTTCCATAATTTCCCATTATTCACCGCGTAATGGAACCAGTTAATGAAATTTAAAGGAAAAAAAAGCCTTTAATTAATGACCCATTCACATTTTATTAATAGCGTTTCTTCTGTCTGATCTGTTGCCAACGGAGGACGACGGAAAAGAAGATTGAATTTCGATTTTCTGTAGCGGGTTTAAATGAAAACAGGAGGGAATCAGTTCCCGAGACAGAAACCCTGCATCAATTGGTTCTTGAAGATAGTTATTTTATGCAGATAGAAACGACGTTACGTCGTTGGCCTGGCTTAATTAAAGACATACCGTGTTGCCACCCCAGGAAGAGAAATCTATTGCAGGAAATTGAGGAATTTGTGCATGGTCTAGATAGTTAATGGAGTGGTAGAATTTTTGCGATTTAAAGCTATTTGTTCTTGGGCAACTTTTTATTATTGTGATTTTTATTTTTAAAGTCGTAAATTATAAAAATGTAATTAGATATAAAGTATTTTTAAATATGATTACTAAAAAGAAATATAAAATACTTATTTTTACAGTTTATATAATACTTGGCATCTTTGTTTAAAAGAATAGAATGAGTTAATCACAGAAATAAAAAGTAATTATTAGAATTATTCTGTAATATTTCGTTTGTAATTTTATGCAATTTTAAATAAGTCATGTCTATAAATATAGATGTCTGTTCATAGAATATTAATAGTGATTGTTGTGTTTCATTTTTAAAATAATAATGTAATATAAATTATAGATTGCTGAATAAATAAACAATCAGAAATTAAATGTAAAACAAGGCAGAAATTATTTAAAATTAAAATTTCAGAATAGACTTTAAAGAGCATAATGGGAAATTGCTTATTTCAAAAAAAAAAAAAAATAATAATAAGTAAAATATACAAATCTTTTAAATAATAAACGATTATTGTTACTAACTTAAAATATGATGAAGATGATCACGAGTTACAGGTGTAATAATGAAATAAAATAGTTTAGAAGTTTAAGTTCCCAAGTAAGTTTTTTTAGTTGTTTAAAATTTTTAGGAGTTTAAGTAAAACCCAAGTTTGAATAAAAGCAATAAAACTGTGAAGATTCAATGCAAAAATATATTTTTTCAGCCTCCTATTACTGTGATAAAAAATATCAAAATTATTTCATAGAAAATTAAATTTTTTGAAGTACTCAAAACATGTTTTAATATTATTTTAGTGTAACTCATAGAATTCACATTGAATTTTTTTTATTCATCAAACACTTAAAATCGGAAACAAGAAAACTCAACTTTAATTGCGAACATAGGAAAAAGATAAGCTGTATTAAATATATACAATGATTTTTGATTTTTTTTTGTCAAAAGTTCATGACAAAATGATCATTATGAGCAATATCATAGTTCAAATATAAGAAATCTCGTAAGAGTTTCCTCTCTGGCGTTGTTATTTACGTTACATAAATAGTTTTCCATTAAGTGAATGAGATATCAGACCCATAGATACACCAGTAATAATGTTTCAGGAAAAGAAAAACTCAATATAAGAGAGAATTTCGTGGACCATGTTGAACACACATTGTTCTTCAAGGCATTTAAGAGCTTTGGAATAACCCGAAATACTTTTGGATATTGAACAAAATTATAATTGCTCATTATATGTGCATTAATAGTTGATGTTATTGTTCTTTCTCGGACAATTTCCAATAATAGTAAGCCAATGGCTTAAAGAATTTAGAAAATGTATAGTGATTTAAATACAAGTATAGCCTTCTATTTGTCAGATTCCCAAACGCAACCAGAAGGAAGTTGAATTTTATCTTCATATGTATTTCATTTAAATTCTTTTGAATAATAAATTAGTTTTTGTTTTTAGGCGCTATCAAATTACTTCAAATAATCGAATGTTAAATTCGAGTACATTTTCTATGTTAATTATTCTATTCTTGAAAAGAATCAAATGAACAATAGTTTTTTTCTTGCGAATATTTTTTGAAATTCATTACATGATGTCACACGCATTTTGAACAGACACATCCTGGTACTTTAAAAACAAAGTTAATTTTTGCAATTAGTATTCAGTAACTCTGAGTACAAAGAGAAAATCAAAGGCCAATATCGAAAAATTACGGAGCTGAATGGCCGAGTGGTTGGCTAGCGCTCGGTACCACAAGTTTCGGGTTCGAGTCCCGGCGGTACCATGGATGTTTGCAGTGGTTCGGAATCCCCTTTAAACTGTAGGTCCCGATCTAATAGGATCGTAGATCGTTGCGGGGCATTGTTACTCCGCGTCCGTGGCTTATCTTCAAGTTACACACGCACCCTCTGGGTAATGCAAAGTGAGTAACGTCTGTGCAGCGCTTTGCCTTAAGGCATCCATGACCAAGCTGTCTAAGTGTTTGCCAGCTGCATTAAAAAAAAAAAATATCGAAAAATTAATAAGATTTCTAGGAAAAACGAAAATTTAAACATCGAATATTAATATGGTAGCCGAGTTACTAGGGTTCTGGCTCCGGGTGACACAAGCTTCGGGATCGAATCTTGGCGGTGTCGTGGAGGTTTGTATTGGTTCGAAATTTACTTGAAACGGTAGATCCAAGTCTAATATGATTGTAGGGCGTACGGCTGATAACCCTATTCTCGTAAAAACAAAACTTCTCCTGCCCGAAATTTTCCATTAGACGGCCTTACACCATGGTACTGTTGTGCTAATGAAGAATAATATTAATATGACGTCTGTCAAACATTTTAGACAATTTTATTAGTAATTACAAATTTAGTGTAGTGAATATATGTACTTAATGCTCCTACTTTAAAAGTATTTACTTTTTCTTGGATCAAAATGAATGTTTAGTTTGTTATTAATACTATTCCAATGATTTCCCCACAAGAAATTTCTAATTTTGCCAATTAACATAAATATATACAATCATCGTAAGTACTTGCATTGCAAAAAGAGAAATCGGCTTTTTCAGCTGTTGAATATAAAATCTATGATATTTTATGTTTCATAAATATTAAAAAAATTACTTTTACATATTAATAAAATTAATTTTTGTGCTTTTATAGAATTACTCAGACGCAACATTAAAAGCCTTAAATGCACCGAGTGCATCGAGTTTTGGTAAATTATTCAGTGAATTACAAAGTCGTTGAACATAGACTAACTTTTAAAGAATTTTGACTTCGACACTTTTTCTCTTCATTAAGGAGTAACTTCTACACTTGGAGGAACATTTAGTAAGTTTTAATGATATGATAATAGTTAAAAATGAAACAGTAAAAAAAAAAATTGTTTTGATATAAGTAAGAACATTAAGATTTTGAATTGAGGTAATTTGTTAGAAAATAAATTTTCAATAGTAAAGTTTTTCAAATATTTCCAAAACATGATCGTCTTTACTGATATGAATTGTAGATCGAAATATTCTTAGTTAAGTTTTTCTAAAGGAGCGTCACCAAGTTTATATATATTTGAAAAAAAAATTATAAAATGCGTGTGTGGGTTTGTGCATAAATTTCTCACCAAAATATGCAATTGTATTTTGTATTTATTATTGCGAAAACGAAATTTATTATGTAGCCAGCTATAAGTGGGTGTGGTTGGCCTGAGGCACAGGTTGGAGACAGGTTACAGGCAAACCCTACACATATACAATTAGACATACAATATTCAACACATTTAAAGACAGATTCTTGGAAAGACTGCACTTCTAAGCCGATTACCAACCGGAAACTCTGCTAAGAGCAGGGTGCGTGAGATATACTTCCTCACAGGGTGACAATCTGTAGGCCAACTAATGATCCGGAATGGTCTAAATATATTTTCTCTCAGGGATGAGAGACTATAAATATTTCTCAGGTGGAATGCAGGTTACGCTATACTTCCTCTTGGGTGAGAGTTTCGAGGTCAACTGACCATTTCGCCTGAATGCCAAAGGACGTGCGTTTTCAAGTGTGTAGGAAGGACCATGGTTACAAAATTAGCATACAAAATAACAGTATAAACAAGAAATAGGGTTAATTGAAAAATGTCATTCCACCAGTTACTGTGTTTCAGAATAATTAAGAGAACAAATGTTCATCCACTTATAAAAGTAGAAATATACCTCCTCTCCGGGTGAGAGTCTGTAGGGCAATTAATACGCAGGGTTCCGCTAAATATATTTTTTTTTCTCTGGATGAGAGACTATAAACTAAACTTTTCTCAGCGGGAGTGCAGATTGTACTGTACTGCCACTCCAGTTGAGAGTTTGGAGGCCTACTCATCAATTCTCTTGAACGCCGCAGAGGGCGTTCTTGCCAGTGTGTGGGGAGGAAGCAGGTTTACACTATTTATTTTAAATAAATTAAAGATTAGAAATTCGATATTTTGGTACGAACTGGTACACATTTCAAAAGCGATTAACTAAATGTTTCCTGGACGCTGCTCATGCTTTTGTTATAAAAGTAAGAAAAAAAAAAAACTCAAGCAAAGCAAATTTTAAAATGCTATTTTGAATCATTGAAGAAAAAAAAAATTAAATGAGTAACTTAATTGTTGATTAGATAAGAAATTTAAGTGAAATTCATAAATTGAATTAACTGATGTATTGAATTATTATTTTAATTGCCCGAGTCTGACTATGTTTATTTCTAAAATGCATTACTAAGAATTTTATTAATGAATTTTCATAATATTATCCAATGTTTTTGACAGCAAGGTAATGAATAGTCTGCATTTTGTAAGAGGAAATTAAATAAATTCTAGCCTCTATTAATTTAAATAATGTTGAAATGTTGACCCGAATATAATTAGTTTAATAATCAATACTTTAAATGGATTTTTGAATCTATTATCGATAATAAAGTACTTTAAATAGTTTGATGCTGAATCGAATGCAATTACAGAAAACACGTTATGAAGATAAGATAAATTATTGCAATTATATGTAAATAGGCACACATTTAATTATTCGCACAGTTCTATGAAATGAAAAATAATATTTTCCTATGTTTTAATTGAAGTTATGTAAATGTATTTTAACTTACACATTTCATTATTATTATTTTTATAAGATTTATTCTCTCAGTGTAGAATTAAAGAAAATGAACGAGTGGCTGTCAGTCGAGTCGATGTGGTACAGGGTAACACATGTTTCGGGTTCGAGTACCGGTGGTGCCATGGATGTTTATAGTGGTTCGAATCCACTTTAAACCATAGGCCTAATGATAATATGGCCTATATATATAATCTTTATGACTAGTTTTTATAGTCTAATGAGATCGTAAAGCATTGTGGAGGTAGTGTTGCTTGCGTCCGTAGCATATCTTCAAGCAACACGTACATCCTGGGTAGAGCTAAATGAGTAACAGCAATTCAGCATTTACTTATGGCATAAAGATTAACTGTCTCTGTATTGCAGCTGCATCAGAACACAACGTAAATTAAAATACTTTTATAAGAAATATTTGAGATGCTGTAGTTTTTCTGAAAACAATTATATAATCTTAGAATGTCTTAAAAATATTTTAACGCATACAAATATATTAACATAAAAGACGCATAAAAAAATATTTTAAAATACAAATTTTACGACGTTCCCGATATCTGGAAAAGAAAACTTTATAAAAACCTTTCTTAATTAACTTTATTATTACATAAATAAATTAACTAAATAAACCTAAGAATAATTTCAGATATATCCTTAGGGATATTTATCCAATTAAGTATAATACAAACTAACTGAACATCTTGCAGATTCAATTAGCATTCAAAGCAATCGAAAAAATTGCTTCCTTTAAGTAGAATGGCATATTACTGAGTTTCAAGAATAATCTGGCTAGAAAGTATGTATTGTTTGTTGTGATTTTATTGTAATAGTTACGACTACGCTATTGTAATAGTTCTTTAACAAATTTTAAGTATTGTAATTAGTAGATAAATACTGCTATTGATTCTTTTGAATACTTAATTTTAAGGAAACTATTGATAATAAAATTTAATTATGATTGTTCATAATAAATAATTATTTATCTTCAATTTGAAAAAGAAATTGCTAAAGAATAATAATATAATATTTTACCGATGTCGATTGCATACAGCGATATTTAGAAAGGCTACCAAAATATTCTTCTTCAATAGTGCGATAGTCCCGTGGTGGGACAAGGTCGTCTGCCTGCTCGCAGATTTCGAGACAAGAGATTTTTCTTTTACGGAGAAGGGTTGTCAGTCCTACGCCAACAGTCACATTAGTCCGAGACCTACTGTTTAAAGTAGATTCAAACCACTACAAACATTCATGGCCCCGCCGGGACTCGAACCAGAAACATGTGGCACCGAACACCAGGACTGTAGTCACTCGGCCATTAGACAATCGTTAATTTCAAGAGGTCTCGTTATCCATGACACTGATTATCTGCTGGTATATTTCAGTGACATGTTCGCATTGTTTTACAAAATGCTAATTACATGTCATATGTTCATAAATTAAGGATAATAAAGTTCAGGCAAAGAAAAGAGACAGAAGCAAAACAAATTTGACTTATTTGTAAAATCTATTTATTAAACAAAAGGTAAAGAGCAAAAAAAGATGCTATATGTTTGACATAATTAATAAAAGTTACAATTTTTACTCCATGGAGCAAATTTCAAAAAAGAACCTATTTACAAAAAACAGTATAACATGGTTAGTATGATGGTTAATATGGAGTATGTCTCCCGGACGATGCAATGCAGGCCTTACAACGCCTAGGCATGCTGAGTATCAAATGATCAATCTGATCTTGGGGAATATTACACCACTCATTCGAAGTTCGGTTGACAGGTGGGGGGTTGACATACCCAATTATCAATTCGTCGGCCAAGCATATCTCACACATGCTCTATTGGATTCAAGTCCGGTGAGTATGCTGGACAAAGTGATATCCTCAATTGAAGGCATTCGTCTACAATGTTTGCACGGGGAGGACGGGCGTTGTCATCCTGAAATTCAGCCCCATGGCGTCCCGAAACAAACGTACATGTTGTTCCAGAATGACATCCCGATAGATGTGGCCTGTCATCGTTACACCCTGAACATGCAGGTCAGTTCTGGAACCAAGAATAATTCCTTCCCAAACGAGCCATCCTGCACCACCGTAACGGTGTCGTTCAACGGTGTTCTCTTGGTGGTAACGGCTACCTGGCGCTCTCCTCATGGAAAGTCCGGCGAGAATCAGGCTGAAAACCAAACCTGGACTCGTCGGAAAATTTCACACCATACCACTGTTGTGGTGACCACAATGCATGCTCTCTACTCCAGGTTAATCGCAGGCGACAGTGCGTTTCGGTGAGTGGAACACATCTGACAGGCCTACGAGCATATAGACTAATGTGCACTAAGCGTCTGTACACGGTCTGCCTTGAAACTGCCGTACCGATAGCTGAAGAGAGCTGACGAGACAGGTCTGATGCTGTGCTCCGTCTGTTTCTTTGGAAGTAACTGCTAAATACCGGTCCTCATTCGGCGTTGTAACTCCGACCTTGTAAAGTATCATCTACTCACATTACCATCCTCTTGGAATAGTTGCCAAAGCCTGGAGAGGACACTCTGGGCGATTCCAAGTTCCTCGAATACTTCCAGCTGTGTACGTCCACATTCCAGTCGTCGGATAATTCTACCACGTAAAAAATCATCCAAATGCTACCTTTGTGCCATAACTATGCGGTTATTGCACTGAAAATGCTTTTAAAGCGCCTTTGAACAATTTTACTTCTTTTGCCACCATTCCTTATATACCCCTCTCTTACATCGTCATTGTGACGTACTATCCGCCATTTGGTGGTTTCCTGTAATTTGCATATTCTTCTTCAAGATGTGTGTGATAATTCTACAGGTGAAATTTTTATTTTAGAGTTCAATTTCTGTGTGATTCTGAATTATCCTTAATTTATGGACATGAGTATAAATATCCACATCACTTCTCGTCTGCTGCAAATTTGAGTGAGAGATTGTTATTTTTGTTAAAGAATAAATTTCTCTCTGGAAATTACAATTCTTCACTTGGGAAAAATGCTACACAATACATGACTGTTGCTGATTTAAAAAAAAAAATGCAAATCTGGTTATTAGGATTTAAAAATGTTCAAAGAATTTATAGTTTGATCCATCAGATATTGTATCTCTCTTTGTTTATTAGGTTATGATTTTTGGTTTTTGAATCATACCCGATTATCAATGTCGGTTTTAACATTTCTAATTCCTCTTCTTTTATTGCTCCTGGCGAGATAATTTTTTATCAAACTCGGAAATTAATAAAAAAATATTTCGAAAATCAATTGTAGGTCAAGAATTATTATAAATCTTTCTATTATTTAAAATAGAATACAATATCAGTAAAAATAATAATACTTTTTATAATTAAGAATTTTGTGCCTGACGGCAGAGTGATTAGCGCTCTGGCGTTCGGTGCCATAGGTTTCAGGTTCGAGTCCCGACGGTGCCATGGATGTTTGCATTGGTACGGAATCTACTTTAAGCCGTAGTCCCGGTCTAATATAACTGTCAAACGTTCGTCATACGGCTGACAACTTTACCCCTTAAAGATAAAAGGTTGTCTTAAAATCTGCGAGTAGGTAGACGGCGTTGGCCCACCATGGGGCTGTTGCGCCATTAAAGGTGTTAGGTTTGGTTTGTCGCTCTACCGTCATTTGTTTGCACACTTTAGGTTAATTAGACCGGGATCAATAGCTTACCGTGGATTCCGAGCCACATCCATACCAACGCCAGGAATCGAACCTGAAGCCTGTGGTACCAATGTCCAGAGCGCTAGCCAACTGGCCTTCATCACTCACCAATGAAGAAATATTAATGAATTTGCTGAAATGAAATCCAGAAAAGTGCATTTTAAAATAAATATTATTCAAAAATTTATTGTAATGTATATTTGTCTCATTTTCTCAAATCTAATTAGAGACGAAAATGCAAATTCTCGCATATGCCACAGCATAAAGGATGGCTAGTTACGACACTATTATATTTATAATAAAAAAAATACGAAACGAACAAAAGCAAGATTAATTATTTTTAAGATAAAGCTAATTAAAATGGAATTCATTATTTTTATTCTTTGTCTGACAACAAAGAGTGAACGCCACGCTGCATTATAAATCGTTCTTCACAGTGCACACTTCCCCAATTAATTGCAGGTCCCTGATCCGATAAGTCCACCCCCTGCACGCTTTGATACGTGGATCACAGGGAATGATCAGCTTTAAGCCTATTAACATCTTCGTTAACGCAGATGGGTAGAAAGGGAAATGTATAACGTGCCTTAACTATTAATCACGCGTGAAATTTGTCGAGAGAATGTCGGAAAAGTTTTCGAAAATCATTGTAATCCTAAATAAAGTAAAACATTACGTAATGTTAGATAAAATAAAAATAAAATATAAATTCTTTTTATTGATAATCATCTTTTTTTTTGGCAAATTAGACCGGAACCGCCGTTAAACAGTAAGAAAACACCCATGCTGTATTTGAACCTGAGGCCATTGGTACCAATAACGCTATGATTTTAAGGAACATTTTAAAGATACAAAGTCATTAATTAAAGTGTCAAACTTTTATGAAGAAAATCTAAATAAATGGCCTTTGGAGCTCAGTGTAAAGGTTTCGGGCTGTTGGGATAACGAAGAAGAATTAATGAATTTGCTAAAATGAAATCTGAAAAGTGCATTTAAAATAAATCTTATTAATTTTTAGTTTAGAAATGTATATTTGTCTCATTGTTTTTCTCAAACCTCATTAATTAAGGGGACGTTAATACAAATGACAGAAATGGATAGTTACGACACTGATTATATTTATAATAAAAAAAAAAATGAAATCCACAAGGCAAGATTAATTATTTTTAAGATAAAGTTAACTATGAAATGGTATTTATTTTTCTTCTTTGTCTGACAACAAACAGTGCATGCCATGCTGCATTCTAAATTGTTCTTCAAAGTGCACACTCCACCAATTAATTGCAGGTCCGTGATCCGATAAGTACACCCCACTTAGACAAACACTTATACAATTGTCTTCGATACCTTAATGCAAGTGCTGCACCAACATATTTGAATGTCGTTCATAAGATTCGATTTCTTGGACGGCTAGTTTTCTAGTGGTTGTCCAAATTATTGATTTGGTTTTTGGTTTGTTTCTCTATAGTCATTTTTTGGCACTTTGAGCTAATTAGCAGGGAAGTGCAATTTAAAGTGGATTGCGAATCGCTAACAAACATCCATGCAGCAAACATGATTCGAACCTGAGGCCTTTGGTACCAACGGCCGTAGCGCTGGCCCAATTGGCCTTCAGGTCGCTTTGTTTTTAATGAAAATCATTTTAAGAGATACAAAATCCTCAATTATGGCATCAAATGTTTATGAAGCTAAGTATTATTAAAAGTAGGGAGCTATTGTCACGAAATTCCTTCCTTCATTCATTTTTCTTCGAGAGAATTGCGAAATCTTTGTACTCATAAATAAAGCAGAAGCATTGCGTATTGTTAGATAAAATTAAATATGAATTTTTTATTGATAATCCTCTTTAAAAATTTGCAATTTTGTATTAGTGCTATAGAGAAATAAAGGTTTAATTATAGCTTGATTTGTAGCTCTATGGTCCTTTCTGCACACTCAAGGCTAATTAGACCGGGATCTTCAGTTTAACGTGGATTCCGAATCATGCACAACATCTCTCATCAAACAGCCACAGCCAAGATTCGAGCTTTGAAGCCTACGCTGTACCAACGGCCAGATCACTAGCTAATTGTCAATATATATTGTAATTGTTGTTATTGTAATAGCCAGGCCGCTAAGCTTTTGATGAACCAAAAAAAAAAAAAAATACAAAAATCTATGATATATGGCATGAATTGTTTATGGAGCTATTCGCAAAAAATTCTGGCGCTCTGGCCTATGTGAATTTCGGCATTTCCGGCTCCAAATCCCGGCGAGGTTATGGATGTTTTAGTGGTTTCCAAGAATCCACTTTAAACCGTAGGTCCTGTGTAATATGACTGTAGAGAGTTGGTCGTGGACAACCCTCGTAAAAACAAAAACCTGTCCTGTCTCAAAAATCTGTCAATAGGCAAACGGCCTTCGCCCACCTAGGGGCTGTTGGGATAACGAAGAAGAATTAACGAACTTGGTGAAATGCAATCCCAGAAAAGTGAGTTTAAAATAAATCTTATTGAAAAAAATTTATTATAATGTCTTTGCCTTATTATTTTTCAAACCTAATTACTTAAGATACGCCAGTGCCAATTCTACTCAGTAATGGCTTGTTACGACGCTGATTATATTATAATAAAAAAAAAAAGATAACGCACAAGCAAGATTGTTAACTGAAATGGTATTTATTATTTTTCTTCTTTGTCTGCTAACAAAGAGTGAATGTCATGCTGCATTATAAATTGTTCTTTCAAAGTGAACACTCCACCAATTAATTGCAGGTCCCTGATCCAATAAACCCTCCCTCCTGCACGCTTTGATACATGGATCACAGACAACGAAGCTTCCTTCTATTCATTCATCAACTTTAAACCTGTTAGCATCTTCGTTAACGCTGATGTGTAGAAAGGGAAATCTAGAAGGGGCCTTAACTAGCTAATCATTGGCGAAATTCATTTCGTTTTTGTCGAGAGAATTCGTAAAATCTTTGTATTCATAAATAAATCAACGAAATTACGCAGTTTTAGATAAAAAGAAAATTATATTATTTTTGAATTAAATTATTAAAATAAAAAGTTTAATAATTAACATTAAAATTTATTAACATTTTTTAAATAAAATAAAATAATTTTTATTTGATAATCATTTTTAAAAGAATGCAATTGAGTATTTTTTACCATAGTAAAATATATGATTATATCTTAAAAAATAATGTTCATTAACACGTAAAGTCATACATGCAAATTTTTAATAAGATATTCCCATGAAATAAAGGATGTTCAGTTAAATATCATTTTTACTCTGATTTTGATTTTTATTTCAATAATATAAGTAGAAATTAGATTCCATTTTTATTTTATATAATTTTTTTATTATATTATAGCATGTTTCACACAGGAAGAGTTTTGGCATATCGTTCCCAGGAGAGGAATGTATATTCTTTGACAAATATATAATAACACCCTATCACCTCAAATTTGACACCAGACAATCCAGTGTTGTGGGTAGTTATTACAGGCAATTACTGTTTTGCACTAATAAGAACAACCTGTCACTCAAATTTGATAGTAGATAATCAGTTGTCCTGAATAATGAGACTTGTGAAATTAGCGATATGAATTACATTAAAAATTAAATTAGATTAGAATACGAAATTAGCGATTGAAATTGTCTGTCCGTCCTTCACGAGTCGAAACAATTACATATGGAACATGGGCTACACCACAAGTTGTTGCATCGGTATTGGTGATAGAACATGGGCTGAAGAAGTGTCTACTCCAAAGAGAAGCGAGTGAAGCTGACATTCTCTATTGACGGAGTCGACAAGAAAGGACGAAACATGATGGAAGCCGTCTGTTTCCAAAGGAGTCCATTGGGGTTTTGTGTATCACGTGATATTTAAGGTCTGCCGCAGACTCAGTTGGACTAGATTCGTCGTAGACTCGAGAATTCAGAAAATCTCCGTCTCTTAGGTGAACTGCATTTGTGAATCAAATTTAAATCTTTAATTTACTTTTATAAATAATTTGTGTTACCCAGAGTTCTGTACATATATATAGCACTTGTAAATAAAAATTAAAATGTTCCTATGAACTTGAGAAAGTGGCTTTCTTGAAGCCGTTACAGGCCTACAAGTATAGACCGTGATGTTACAATATAAATATTTAAATCAATGTTATTCATTTTTACATAAAATGGTTATTATTCTTATAAGAATGTAGAATTGAAAATTTTTTTAAAATTTGCCACAAACAATTTGGCCAACGCTAAATGTGTTTTTATTTAATTCGTACTTATATAATTTATATTGTTCTTAACATAACCTTAAAAATCTGGTACAAATAGTTAATTTGAATCAATTCATTTGTCCTTTATCATTAAAATCAACTGAAATTCCTCAATAAATCTCTACGATTTCACAATAAATACGCTCTTAAATTTAGAAATAAAGCAAGGTTGAATCCATAGAATTAACTGAAATGCAAGAATCTAAAGTCTTGAAAGGAGGGCATCAGCAGCAATTCATCCTTTGAACCTTGCTACCTGCAGGTAATGATGATTTGGTTTCCAATCAATAATTCGATACAAACGAGAATTTAATTCGATATAAGGCAAATGGAAAGTACTTCTCCATCGATTTAGATTACCCACTGCAATGGCAAGCAGTCTGGAATGAAAACACGCAATTTGATGAGAGAAGTAAATAAAGTTGAAAGGAAATTATTTCTATTCAAGGCTTAATGAGCAATTGTTTGGATAGTTAGATTTGTTTGCAGGAATCCTTTTCATTTAGATGCATTACTTTCACGACGTTATTTCCAGCGCTAGTTGCCCAATGGAATCGCATGCTAATCCTTTTGAAACATATAAGTCTGGTATAGGTAGAGACGTTACGCCTAAACTATTTTAAGAAGAAGGGGCCACATTCAGATCACGAGAACGTTTAATTTTTAGTTACAATCAGGAATTAAGAATCGATTTCCTCAAATCTTTAATAGGAATAGAGATTCTTATGCATATACTATTAATCTATAAAAAGCATTGAGTAAAAATTTACTTTTGATAGTTTTATAAAATGCATTATAAATTAAAAGAACGGTAAATACTAACAAGATTTTAGATTGCGTTAAGTTACAAATTTATAATTTTTTAAAAATAAATAAAAGAAAGCACACTAGTATTTCAAATATATTACATTGGAAGACATTTAAACATATTTGGTTACAGCAGAAAATTCAACAAAGGTTCCAAAACAACGCAAAAATTAGCATTATACCATAGTTGATTTCTTAGATAAAATCGCAGAATAGAGGCCGTTGGGATTTGGCGTCAAAAATTATTTTTAGCCAAAAGTCCACCAAGAACTTTGAGTTGTGCTTTAAAAGGGAAGGAATTGCAAAATGTACAAGAAGCCGAGATACCACATTTAGCAAATGTTGCCAAACCCAAAAGCCCCTTATTTTGTGTTTGGCCGATTTTTCTACTATCAAATTGGTTGCTAATTATATACCATAGTTATCTTGCCCCACGTTAGGCCTGATATATCATTCGAGGTTTCGCTGCTGGCTCAGGGCCCTGAAAACATATCAGAGAAGATTAAAATTTCAATTATTCCAACAGAAACGCTGAAGTTCTACATTAAGACTCAATTCTTGTTATAAGGGGAGACGCAATACGT